>APFE030100777.1:43200-96249 GCA_000404065.3 Pinus taeda
ACATTAAATGATATGAAGTTTTGATAGAAGAAGAAGGCAATGGTGAGATCAAGCTTTTCCCGTCTCTCTTTTTGGAAAATCTTGTCCATTGGACCAAGTGATCTTCTTTTTAATGCTTGTCCCCCACTAGAAGTAAAACTCTCAAATGGAAATCTGGTGGTCCCTCTCCTCAAAAATGGAAGGGGGTCTTCATTATTGGGTTTTTTTGATTTTGAAGCCAGTGCCACATGTTCCATACCAACATTGGCCTCCTTTTCCAATTCTTTTCTCTTTTGTGAAGTAATAACTCTACAAGATCCAATCCCACAACCAGGTATAGCCAACAAATGTGATTTCACACGGTAATATGTGCTTTTGAAAGAAATTTTACAAAAGTTTCATTTCCATTGCACATTGCCTCCTCCCTTTCCCTTGTTGTTTGGCCCATCCTCTCTTATGACATATTTCCATAATGGATATTTATCATTGTCTTTAAGTCCTCTTCCCTCAACATTACTTGCAGTAGACTTTGATGATATTGGAGGAGGAAGGGCATCTCTACCCATGACATTCTTGCCCTTCCTTTGCCCCCTAACAGCTGCCTTTGATTGAGCCATGAACACTGTTACGGACTACGGCGTTACCTCAACAACAACCTGTAAAAAAAATGAACAAACTGCTGTCAAAAATTAAAAAATGCAAAAAAAAATTAAAAATGAACAAACTGCTGTAAAAAAATTGTAAACTGTGCATAGGGTCAAGTCGGATTCGATGAGAATTTGTATTATTAGATAATGGTAATGATTCTGTATCACTAGGATAAAAAAATTTGTACCAACAGTAAGGAATCTCAATGAATTTATTTGACTTGGGAAAAGTTGAAAACATACATGCACAATAAGATAAATCGTCTCAGCTATTTTTTCCAATACATACAGTGTCACTGTGTCACAGTTCTATTGTTCATTTGTTTGTAAAATTACAACAACAACCCTTAAAATTCTAGTTACTGTTTTCCATCAATGATCAGAGAGTGCATCTAATCTCGTAGTTTTTTCACTATGTGCATTCAATAGAAAACAACAAAAAAGCATGCTTAAATAAGCAGGAAGAAGAGGGTTACCACCAAGGATGTTAATTTCATTTTTAGATGCTCTGAGATTTTCTGAGCTTTAGTGAAATTGTCCAATTGGCAGTGAGGGATTTTGTCAAACACGTTGTATGCACACTGCTGTAGGTGTATTTTTTGGTTTACTTGACTCAGGTAAATTACATGGTCGATTTTTCATGAACTATGTCAACTCCTCAAGTGCTGTAGGTGTTCTTTTAGTTATTCGTTCTCACGCTGTGTGAGCGTTGTTCCAGAGAAATCTAGACATCCCTCTCTGTCCGCAGGATAGCTCAAATCACTATCTCCCACTCTAGACAAGCGGCCATAATAGGGACAAGTTAGCTGAGGAATAAGGGAATCAAATCCCTCTTCTCTGTTGCTAAACGAGTTATCATTTTCTTGGAGCAAGCAGTTAGTAGTTACTGTTATGGGACTTGCTACCTGATTTCCAACAGTCACCTACAGACATTACAGTCCGTGACTTCCTTTTCTGCTGAACGCATTGATGGTTGCCTCATTTCCTGGATACGCAGAGCTTCAAAGATCTGTTATCAAGGGGTGGTAAATGTTGAGTGAAGGAGAGCTAGTGTAATACTGTGTTGGGGGCTGCGTATTCTCTCTAAAGGGAAGGGGCCAACTTAGAGCTTCTTATTGGCTGAGAGAAAGGCGTATTGAACAGGCCGTAATGCTTGACTAGTTGAGCAGTATTCACACCCGCGGCTTCGTATAAAGTTTAAACTGTATAATAATAAAAATTATAAAACTATAAACTGCCAAACCCGCGGGAGGATTCAAGAACATACCTGGAGGAGGGCCGAGGTTGGTCACTGACACGAACAGTCAAAAAATCGTGAATACTCCCGAGTCTCAGCACTGCTCGCAGCTCACATAAACTCAGAAGTTAGAACTGTGAATACGCTTACAAACCGACGTTAACCCCGCGAACAGGGAAAAAATCGTGACACGATTCGGAATAAACCAGGACTCGTTCCAAAAAACCGGACATGATTCGTTTTTTCCCTGACACGAGCTGACACGACGTGGGGAAAAAGGACACAACGAGTCCTGCCAGCATGACACGTGTCAGGACAGAATCGTGTTTGATTCGTCCGATTCGCGATTCGTCCAGGGTTTTGGACGAATCTGGTTTCTTAGCTGATAGTGCTTCAAATTATGTTGGAGCAGGAAAAATGATCATGGATAAATACAAAAAAATATATTGGACACCTTGTGTTGCTCATTGTCTTGACTTACTGTTACATGACTTGGCAAAGTTTCCAGGGATTAATGAGACAATTCGGAGGGAGAAACAAATTTCTCACTTCATATTTAACCATCAACTCACATTGAGCTTGTATAGGAATAATGCATCTAGAGAGTTGCTCAGGCCTTGTGACACCAGGTTTGCCACATATTATATTACTATCAAAAGGCTAGTTGAAGAAAAAGGGAGTATAAGAGGTGTTTTTTGCAACGAGTGGGAAAAGTCTCATCTTTCAAAGGAAGCTAAAGGAAAGGAGTTGGAACAGGTGATTTTAGGGAACGCTTTTTGGGACAATGCTCAGAAGGTCTTAAAAGTATGTGAACCAACTGTTGATATGCTTCGCATGGTTGATAGTGATACCCCTTCCATGGGTTGTGTTTATGAGGGCATGGATCGTGCTAAAGAAGCCATTGCAAAATCTTTTAATAATGAGGAAAATGAGTGCATTGCAATATGGGAGATGATTGATGAAAGATGGAAGATGTTGCATAGTCCTTTACATGCAGCACCTTGTTATTTGGATCCTAGACTCTTTGGGATAGAAAGAACAAATGATGCAGAAGTCATGAATGGCCTTTATGATGCAGTTGAACTGTTGGTCCCTGATCTAGAAGAATGCAGGAGAATTAGAGAGCAGCTCCGAGCATACAGGTTGGAAGAGGGAATATTTGCAAGGTCTAGTGCAGTACGAGATAGGCCCAATATTCCTCCAGGGAGATGGTGGTAGTTTTATGGATCAGAGACTCCTGAATTGCAATGTTTTGCAGTTCGTATTTTGAGCCAGGGATAAAGTGCCTCTGCTTGTGAAAGGAACTGGAGTAGCTTTAACCATATCCAGTTCAAGAAAAGAAACAAATTATTGTCTACAAGGTTGGAAGACCTTGTTTATGTTCGCAGTAATTTGAAGTTGGCCTTGAGTAGTGTGGCCAAAGATGCATCTAGTTCCTCCGAGCCATGGTTTGATGCTGATCTAGAGCCAGAAGAAGATGATATTAGCACTAATGGTGACTCACTAGATGATCCAAATGTTGGAATTCCATCTATTGATGACTTTGATGATCACCATTCTAGTGCCTTTACTATGCCATATGCACATGATGATTGATAGCTTTTTGATCATACTAGAGTCTAGTAGGCCATAAGTATAGATTATCTATGTTTCTTGAATTTGCTAGAACAATTTTATGGATTATAACTATTTGGCAATGGTCTTTATGACTTCCTTATTATATTAGCATTGATGATGACTCACTAGATGAGCCAAATGATGGAATTCCATGTGTTGATGACTTTGATGATATTATGACTTTGATGATATTTAAAATTTTGAAATTTGAAGATGTCCTACAATGATGTGTATGTTTAAATTTTGATCATGTTTTGATTATGTGATTTTTAAAAGATTACTAGTATTTGACATTCATTTAAATTTTGAAGACTGAAAATTATGTCATTTCTTTTTGCAAACTACTATAGTGTATGTTTACATTTAACTAGATGTTAGAATGATTACATTATTCTTGTATGTTTACTAATAAGAATTTGTATTCATGTGTTTATGGATCGATTTTGAATTTTCTATTATTTTGTCATATACATCTATATAAATATATATGTATTGAAAAATATGTATAGTCGAACCTAATGCTGAACCTCATTCGAACCTGATCGGAAAATTTGAATTCGAATCGAACTTAATCGTTGTCGAACTTGAATTCGAACTCGAATCGTGTAACATAGCCTGTAGGAACCAGGGTGATGGCCATGATGATGTGGTAGAGTTCATGTATTGGCTTTTTCCACGTGCTAAATGTGTTTTTCCCGACCATGTTTTGCATTTTGTGGTACATTTTCTTGTTTAATGTGGCCAATTATGCTTTTACTTTTCTTTTTAACTGCATCAACCTCCGAGGCATCATTCCAGGCCTAACCCAAGGTGTGCACAAGGGGAAGGGGAAAGCTAGCCCTATCTAGACCTAGTGGAGGGATGTGGACCCAAGTGGGAGAAATGATGAATTGGGTAATATTGAGTGGAAATGGGGCAATATATGTGGTTGGGGAAGCGGGACCACGCAACCAAAATTATAGTTTCCCGTGAAATACCATCCCTAAAGCCAAATGGTCAGTAAAAGAGATTCCACGGGACTAGAATCAAAGGTTAACATCCAAAAGGGGTCTAGGGGACAAAAGCACAAACCTAACCCACTCTTTCCATTGAATCCCCCCATTAATCCATGCCCATAAGCGTCCATGATAAGAAAACTACAATACTCAATTACCAAATGACAAGGCATACCTTTAGGTTCAAGAGGCCCACCTTCAAACATATGATCATAGCAGATGGGTGAGGGACCACATGGCTGGCTTAGGTGGCGGAGAAATGACACAACGAGCTAGTTGGTGGCTGCTAGGGGCTGCTGGCTGCCGGCTGAGGACCATCTTGGAGAAAAAAAAATCTCCTAGGGATATCACCCACAAAATGGTGGGTAATAGTACCCTCAAAAGCTATAGAGGGAACTGGGTGGTATGTTATAGAGTGATATTAGAGCTATGGTTCAAACACTAGGCTTGGAGAGCCAAAGAGATACATTAAAGGTCAATTTGGAGAAAGGAATAGAGCTTGCTAGTTATGTTTGACAGTAGCAGTCCTACCTGAACTTGACCTTGGATAGAGTGTTATGTTGCTTTGATTGGAGCAACTGTGTAAAAGGAAAAATGCTCTCTGAGAAAAGAGAGTTATACTTGGAAAGGATGCCTTGAAGAAGGTTGTTTTAAAGCGGATAAACTCTTGCACATGATGCTGATCTTAGAATCGACAAGGAATAAATAAAGATGGAAATTGCAATGAATGCACTTGTATGCACATTAAATACATATGGATATGTGCATGTTGGACATCTGTCCGGGCTGGCACGGCATTGTGCCTTGAAGTGACTAAATATCTTTCATGAAAACAAATGATCGCTGGAATGAATTTTTAAATTTAAATTAATTTGGCTTTTAGAGCTTATTTTACTAGTTGGAATACTAACCAAGATCCAAGTGTGACCTGTAGCTACATCAAAACTTCAATCTCAGGCCATTATAGGCCAATGCATACATCACCGAGACAACATGGTGTGTTGAAATTAATTCTTCTTAATAAACTAACAATGGTATGTTGTTTCAGCACATAACAAGACTTGCAACAATAAGGAAGGAAATTATTAGCAGAATGGTGCAGTACAAATGGAGGAAACATCACATATTAGGGATGATGAAACAGATAAGGGGAAAGGCTAGTTGTAAGTATGCCTATGTGATTTTGCAGGGAAACCATGGAAAGGTTGGCATTGATGCCTGGATTTTAAGAGATTGCCCATGGTAGGGCTGTGAAACTTGATGTTAATTAATGGAAACAATAGGGACATGTTAGTACTGTCTTGTGTGTGAGAGGAACCTGAGTTAATGGTATTTACATAATGTATGACGAGACAACTTGTATGCACAAGAATGCAAGGGGAGGGTTCCCCTAGGTTGTTAAGAGATATTTTGGGTTAGTCAACCTGTTAAGAACTAAAAGGTATTTTAATAAAAACTATTGCATATGCTTAATATGCTGAGTTCTGGATGAACTGCGAAGTGCCTTTGCTGAGTGGATGCAGAGTAGCATCAAGAGGGAAGATTTGAATATTTAAGAATCAATTAAGGTGGACTTGACTAGGCTAATAGACTGTATCGTGAAATAGCCTGAGCTTGAGAATTCTCAATTAATTTTTGATGCATGAAAACACCAGTAAAATGTTGAAAATGAATGAATGAGTGCATGTAAATAGAACAAATTGGCTGCTAAACTAGAAATGTTGTAGCACACGTTCTGTTAAATTGGTTGACTAACAGCTAACGTGTGATGAAGTTGTGTATAAAGAAAGGATGCAAATTGTTCTCAGAAACTTTATTAAAGACCACTTATTAGATGTGGGAATTGAGGCAAAGGAAGTGCCTTCAGATATCAAAAGAACCTTGAGGAAAATGACAAGAGAATACTTGTCAAGGAAGAACAAAGAAGGAGCCAAGTGGACCCCTTGATAAATCATCAGCCGACTATAAATGGTGATAGCAAGCATGCATGTAGGAAAAATAAGTCATGCTACAACAATGGATAAATTGAAGGAATTGTGTACGAATTCCTCCAGACTGATGTATCTTTCTAATATATTTGTATTGCATGAATACCCAAGAGGGGTATGGTTAAGGCAGGAAGCTGCCAGCACATAAGATTTGGTAAAAATGTTAGAAATCTGTGCATGTGTTTGCTGTCATGATGGACAGCAGTTGGATAAGTCAGTAATATACTCATAGGTCAAGGAAACTTTGTGTTTGGTAATGCATGAGCGAATGCATGGATATGTGAATGAATGTTTATAATAAAATACTCAGTAAAGTGTGACAAAAGTATGCAGCTTTTAACATGAGAGGTTTTCACATTTGGTATGATCATAATTCCTGAAAATTTATTAATACATATGCTTGATACACTAATTGCATGCATGTTTGTGTGGGACAACCATTAATATGACCAAGTGTCATGGAAATCAAGCTTGTTAATATTTTTGAATAAAAGATGATTGTTGAATTGAGTGGTTTGGAATTGTGAAGTGCAAAAATTGAATTGCTAATGCATTCTGAGATGGATGTCTTTGTAGAGAGAGTGAATATGAATATGAAACTCTGAGCCTCGAACTAACATAATTCGTTGGCATGAAAAATCTGATTTCCATATGAATTTTTGGAATGATTGAGGTGATATTGTATGGTATGCAGCTGAAGTGATTGAATGAATCGACCATGTGATGGTTTTGAAATCAATCTAGTGACTTGTAATGTTATGTTGAAAGGATTTTATGCATGAGAAACTAACATTGTTTGGCTGAGTAAAAATGCAGGTTGGACTATAAGCCCATGATGAAGGCTGAGAATAATATCACCTGCAAGAACGCTAACTTTATGAAAAGAGTCTCATGTTTGCGAGACTTGGATTTTGTATAAGTATGGGCCAGTGGGGGCCATAACTGAGGACTTAGCCAAAAAGGGGCTAGAAAAGAGTAGAAGTCTGGAAGGGATGGGAAGTCTCGAATATCCGGGCATCCAGAGTTATTGCTCAGTCTGGAAGTCTAAAAGGGACAAGATGTTCTGAATATCCAGATATCTGGATAGCCAGATGCATTAAGGAGTTTTGTAAAGTGAGGAGATCTGGCGTTTGGAAGTTCATTAAAAGCAAGACTAAAATGAAAAATAATGACTGAATCTAGATGCCAGCTAGATAGCCATGTGGACGTTACATGGATTCCACATGGAAGGAACCTAGGGTGTGTTGTGAGCTAAGAAGAGATGACATGGCCATCAATGTGGCATATGACGTGGCTTATTGGTGTGTCACTGTTGGTGTGGCAATGAGACTGGTTAGGCTGATGTGACAACTGATGTGTCAATGTTGACATGGCACAAAGGACATAATTGGATGATGTGGTGTGCTAACACAGCACAAAGATGCCAAGAAGTTGATGTGACAACTGATGTGGCATGTTCATGGTGGACACTGGAGATGATGTGCAATCTAGAAGTCCAAAAATCCAGAGCTTTGAATAGATGGTCTTTTTAGTTTTTTCAATGTTGGATGTTTTGGATATCCTAAAGTGCAACAGTTTGACTTGTGTTGACCCATGCTGACATGGCAAGGTGTTGACATGGATCAGAGGCGCAATAGTACTGAGGTGGAGGCCCGGGTGGCAACCACCATGGATGTGATGTGGGATAGCAGATGAATCTGATATTCGGAAATTTTCTTTTTATTTAAAAGGGACTTTTAAGATTTTCCCGATTCGGATGTTGACCTATTGACCGAGTGCTAGGCCCAAATCCAGATGTAGCCGAAAGTTTGGGATTCCAAATGGATTTGGAAAAGTTGGAAATCTAGAAGACCAAAGATCCAAAGCTTTCTATCTAAGGGGATTAATGAAAAGCTCAGATTCAGATGCAAATTGGTGGGCTGACGTGTATGGCTTGTGGACGTGGCCCAAAGTAGAAGTGACACGTGGATGGTACAACTGCCCACATGGCACCAAAGGGCCATAACTTTGTGTCCAAAGCTTGGAATTTTATGAAATTTATATCATTGGAAAGCTCTCAATGAACAAAAGATGATGGTGCCCTCAGAAAAGAGGTTTGAGATGGTTTGAAGAAGAGGAATTTTGATAAACTCACTTCCTTAAGGTGACCAAGGAGGTTGGGTCTGTACACTTCATACCCTCAAAAGGTATAGAGGGAACTAGGTTGTATGTTACAAATATTTGACAAAAGAAATGCTGAGTATAAAAAAAGCAAAAGACTAGAAATTATCAACTACTACCAGAGATTTTATAAGATCCCTCTTGTAAGGCGTGGGAAAGACCTTTACTTTCCTTGATGTTACATACCTTCTAATAAACTGCGTCTTTTTCTTGGTTTTCAGTTTTCCAATAGGTTCCATAATCATTGAAATCAGCAAGTTATTGTATTTTTTTCCTATAATCCCTATGGGTTGCTGAATCGTTTTTTTATCACAATGGTATGCGTCATCTATTGGTCCTACAGTTGAAAGTTGCTTCAAAATTTTAAAGGAAAAGGTTAACTGTTAAGATTTAAAAAAGAAACTGAAATTGAAAACTTTATTTCAATACAAAGAGAGATCACATGAGCAACTCTAAAGCTCTTTCAGAGACGAAATAAAGGCATGTAATGAGGGGAATAAAATTGTAAGAACATTATTTTATCAGAGAAGAGTCATTATCCAATCACACTGTTCATGCTTTGCAAGTAAAAAATTATTAAACTTTGTCAAGGGCTACTGGTTCAATGTATTTCATACCTTGAATTCAGTAGAGATGTATTCCCCCAGGGTTCAAATCCCTTAGAGACGTTAGCTTCTTTAGGGCTGTCTCACCTGCTAAGCAGGCTGTTGCAAGTCCTTGGTGAATCTGGCAGAATAGGTACCCCGACTTATGATGTCTGAGACATAGCTAAAGTGTTTTAGTGGAGAATGTTTGAATATTGCATGCTTGCTGCAGTTGTAAATTGGGAGTACTTAAAAAGTTGACTTCAGATGAGTATTGCAACTCCTAAGGCACTTTTGCCCTTCAAAAATATCGGTCACATTTGTCCAATGTGAGTCTGCAATGTTATAGAAATCATGAGGGGAATTACAGTGTATAGCTTCTAACATCACACTTGTCCAGCATTTTAAAAACTTGGCGCTTCAAGGTCTCGTGATTGACAAAATAGACCTTCAGAAGCTTCCTGGCTTCATTTGTATAGTAACTCTTTTATTCTGGTTGCATATAGGCATAAGCATCATTTGCAGAGTTTCAACTTTGTTATTCAATGAAGTCTGCATCGCTGCCATAGGATCACAATTACAAGATTGTAATCCCAGGTAATAGCCTACGGCATCTGAGTAACAATATTCTCTCCAGCTTTTTCATTCCAGTGGAAAAAAGTTCATTTCTGTTTTCAAATCTACTTCCACCTCTGTTAAGGTAGTTGATTTTGTTGCGGTTTCTATAATAGGAACTGGCTGATATACTTCTGGTAAGGTCATGCAGATCATGGTCAAGGGGAAGAACAAACAGCACTTATGTCTCTCTTTGTATATTTTACTTTTGGTGGTATATCATTATTTTTTAAAGTCAGATGTGGACAGGTGAATCTGGCAGAATAGATACCCCGACTTATGATGTCTGAGACATAGCTAAAGTGTTTTAGTGGAGAATGTTTGGATATTGCATGCTTGCTGCAGTTGTAAATTGGGAGTACTTAAAAAGTTGACTTCAGATGAGTATTGCAACTCGTAAGGCACTTTTGCCCTTCAAAAATATCGGTCACATTTGTCCAATGTGAATCTGCAATGTTATAGAAATCATGAGGGGAATTACAGTATATAGCTTCTAACATCACACTTATCCAGCATTTTAAAAACTTGGCGCTTCAAGGTCTCGTGATTGACAAAATAGACCTTCAGAAGCTTCCTGGCTTCATTTGTATAGTAACTCTTTTATTCTGGTTGCATATAGGCATAAGCATCATTTGCAGAGTTTCAACTTTGTTATTTAATGAAGTCTGCATTGCTGCCATAGGATCACAATTTCAAGATTGTAATCCCAGGTAATAGCCTACGGCATCTGAGTAATAATATTCTCTCCAGCTTTTTCATTCCAGTGAAAAAAAGTTCATTTCTGTTTTCAAATCTACTTCCACCTCTGTCAAGGTAGTTGATTTTGTTGCGGTTTCTATAATAGGAACTGGCTGATATACTTCTGGTAAGGTCATGCAGATCATGGTCAAGGGGAAGAACAAACAGCACTTATGTCTCTCTTTGTATATTTTACTTTTGGTGGTACATCATTATTTTTTAAAATCAAATGTGGACAGGCCATGTCCAAATACTGATCATATGCTAACATCATCAGATTCTCTAATATTAAAAGTGATGAGATTCCTTGCATCAAATGTACACCATGCTCACCAGAATTTTTTTAAGTTTTCGATCTGCATCCCATAACTTCATTGAATTGAATAAATTATGCAGGCAGGTTGTTTTATCCAATTGGTTAGCGTAGGTTAAACCATCTCAAGGCTTCCTTACTGGGAGTAGTTTTATAATAGGCCTTTCTCAGAGTCAATGAATAGATTAACTTGAGCAAGTATTCAATGAAAGTTTAATTTAGGAAGAGAAGGGAATCAATTAAGCTATCCTCCTTAACACGACCAGATTTATTTCTTTCTCCTAAATAGGGTAGTATAGGGCCAGCCCTCTTCAAAGCAAATCACCCAGAGGCAGATTAATGATCTTGTGTTGTGCATGACGTTCATTGCTCAGTGTGGACTTCGTTTCATGATCTGGCAAATAAATCACCCAAATGTGTTTTGAAGTTTGTTTAAGCCATGTACTCACCACTACGAAATTAAAACCCTAGTTTCATTAATTTGTACGATATTTCAATAAATCCACCGTTAAAGTTCTTAAAATTATAGATTTTGATTAAACAAGAGATTTAACAACCTGGAAAAACCTCCATTGCAGGAGATTATGCATTCTCTGCATATAATATTCACGATTTCTTTTTCTTCAAAGAGGTCTAGCCTCTTTTGAGTTTAAAATCACACACTTACTTTCCTGATAAATTTGTCAAAAATGGCGAAATGTTTGCGTGAACCCGCGAAATATCGTCTTGCCATTTGAAACCGCGGCCTGTCCTCTTTGATTGGCATACGTGTTGGACTTGATTTTCGATAGTCAAAACGATGTTTTACGTTGATAGGGTTGTAAAGTTACTTATTTCTTTTTATTGGTTATTGCCGAAATAGGATTATAGTAATCCATTTGTCTTTTGATCGTTAGTGGTTAATTTTCGACTTTATTTTTAATGTTTAACTTTGTAAATGGAGACTGTATTAGTACGATAAAAGATTATTTTTTAAATGTTTAATTGGTTAATAAATTTGGAGCTAAAAGATTAATTATTAAAATTTGAAGTTTTATTATAGGCTTCACTAACATGAATTAATTGTGCAGTTAATTTTTAATTGTTACTTAAATGAACAATGTACATATATCAACATTGTGCTAGGTTAACCCTATTCCACCTAGGTTGGGAGCATCCTTCTTTATAGATTTGTGCCTACCCTCTCATGGTTGAACATGGGAAGCACAACCAACTATTTTCTTCTTGCATTGCGGAGCATGACAAAGTTGGTTGACCATCTTCCTCCTTTGTTAGGAGCACAATCTATGAATGTCGTCTACTTGATGGATCCCCGCCAAACTATGTACCCTACCTTGAAATAAAAGTAGCATAGCACAACCCAGTCAGTCGATGCTCTTGCTCATGTGTCAGGGTAGGAGTAGGTTCCTCCCTACTTCTCCCAGAAACCTTAACAGTGAGCGTGCGAGATGGATTTTTCTTGAGCATGGATCGATGTAGCATTGGTAGTGGTTGGTGCATTAGGGTTTACATCAACAAAATTCGATTTTGGTGAGTACATCTAAAATGATTTGTTCATTTTTTGTAATTGCATTTTCTTTATGGTAAAGTCGTATACCGTGATCTTATTGGTTTAGTTGTTAATTGATTACTAGTTGATTATATTTATTTGCTCGACCTAAATCTCCTTTTTCACGTATGATTTAGTATATGAATAATATCACCAATAATAATGAGAGGGATAATAATAATAGTTAAGTAAATATATTTGGTTGCATTTTGGAATAGTTTTTGGAATTATGAAATATTTTTCTCTTATGGAGTATATATGTTTCAATATAGCATGTTCTTTATGTTAATGGGGACATTCATAGAGGTAGTACCACTCTTACTAACATGAGAGTTGATTGGTTGTGGGACAATTATGCTTGTTTACTTAGCGTTCCCCTTATTTCCATGTGTGCCTTGTGTGTGAGAATAACAATTAATTTGTGCGCCAATGAACTTTATCCATAGATAGTGACCCCCTATTAAGATAACAATTGATTGGTTCTGGGATCTCCTCTATGTGGTGTGAACTTTGTGTGTGAATAGTAAATGTTCATTATGCTAATGAGGGTATCTGTTTATCTATGTGAATGATAAACTCCTATGCCAATAGAGGTATCCAAAGAGGTAGTGGGCCCTCTGCTAACATAATTATTGATTGGTTGCGGGGTGATTATGTGTGCCTGCCCACACTTTCTCTCCCTCCTCTATGTCCCCCCCTTACTAACATAATCATAGCCTAGTTACGAGGTGATTATGCTTTCTTTCTTGGTCATCCCCTACCACCTTAGTGTGCTCTAGTTATGTATGTGTATTCGAATGGTAACAAGGATAATTAACATGATAGTTGATTAGTTGTGGGATGGTTATGCTTATTTGCTTAACATTCCCCTCAATCCTCTATGTGGCATGTATGTGTGTGTGTGTGTGAGTGTGTGTGTGTGTGTGTGTGTGAATAAAATCAAATATAATTAACATAATGGTTGATTAAACTTGCTTGCTTGATGTTCTCCTCCATCCATTATGTGGCATGTATACATATGTGTGTCAATAATCATAATGGGATAAGCCTATCTCATGACATCTTGGAATAGTTTTTGTAACTATCCTTTTAATGAACCATAATGCCTTTAACACAATTTTTTTTGAATTAACTTTCTATTACCATAGTGAGGCTAATGAGTCAAGATTTAGCAGTATGGGCAACCAATTGGCATCATTTAGTTATGTTCCTTTAGATTAGAATTTGCGAGTGGGGAAAATAATTCTAACAAAGTCACCTTGTGCTTACACTTGATCTAATCATTTTTGCTTGCATTGGCATATATCTACAAGTGCAAGCATGTCATGTAATGTGTAAGAACTGATAATAGATGTAAAGCAAACAATAAGGGATTTTAAAGCATGAACCTGTAACATAATTAACAGAAACCAAACAAAATGAATTTAATGGGATTGTTGAGGTACCTACCTACACTCTTGCAGTTGAAGATGCCTCCAGCTACGCTGCTCCAGTGACCGAGAGACCGAATCCACCTAGCCAGATTGAGAAGAGCCTGGTTGCTCAATCCAGTAAGCTTCTCAACAGAAGCTGACTGTCCCCCGTGCCCAAAACCTTAGAACGCTCAAGCTCTTCCAACAACTGATTTCCTTCCCTTCCGAATTCTTCCTCCTGGTTTTCGTGTCCCCTGCTCAACCCATGACCTGCGGTTTATATCCTCTGGTTTGGCGGTGGCCGCCCTCCCACCTGCAGCCACCGCTCACTCTGCTACTGCCATGCCTCCGCCTACGTAGCCCCTCCCGGTCTCAATTCAAGTCGTGAGGAATACCCTTTATGTTTTTTTTTTGAACCATATGATATTTATAATTTGTTCTTTTAATATAACATTTCATTTATATATATGTACGTACCATTAGATCATAACACTTTGTTTTATTTATATTAGTTTTAATATAATGTTTTATTTATGTTTGTTTTAATATAAAGTTTTATTTATATTTTAATATAAAGTTTATAAACTTTATACTTGACCCTTTTAATTAATATTTATATTAATAATTAACCTTTATTTTATTAATTTATTCATGTAATTTTGTCAATAATCTGGAACATATAATATGTATAGTCATCTTTTAAGATCTAACCATGCATTATGCAATATTGATGAATGAGTAGAACTTCTATTCCAAGAAGTGTTATGGTATTTAGCACTTATAATCAATTTAGTATAAAATACTAGTGCGGTGTATGCGACACATGCATATGTAGCTATCATATGCATGTACCATATACCTGCTATTATGCTTGCGTTCTTTGTATTTATAGATGGGTCGTTACATACACTCCCCCTTCAGAAAACTTCGTCTGGAAGTTATAGTTTTTATTTTATCTGATTACTTATGAGAGTAATTAGTACACCTTTCTTAGGTTTGTAAAGAATTTTTTATTTTAATATAAAGAGACTATAAAATTAGTGTTTTAGGTTTATGATTTTAATGGTCATGCCTTGCCCTATCCAGGTTCCCAAGCTATACTAAAATCACCCTATCATTCCTAATCTCTTCCGCTCCCATCCTATCCGTCCTCTACTGGAGTATGCCATGGCATCAGTTTTACTGACCTAATCATTCATAAATTCTAAGGTGACAATGTCGGTTATACCGACCTGATTCCCAGTAGGCATTCGACAGTCATCATTGCACGTCTAGGGGAGCATGATTCGCACAGTCCTCCCATGACTCCAGGGTTCGGAGGATAAACGGTGGGCAACACCTCCACCCCTCCCAGTAGAATTAGGGCTAATACCCTATCATAGAATCACTTTGAGCTTTAATTGTTCTAAGGTTCTGTCATCACGTGGTCATCCCGGTATCTGTTTATTATCTGCAATCACACACTTATCCATGCATTCGTAAAATGTACATCAGCATAATCAAAATAACTCATGTATTATTCACATTTGTCACTACAGTATAACATATTTTGCCATATTCCATGCATGTCGTTTGACTTTCATTTAAAATGTATTTATTCCCTGATTTCTATTCCATTGATCATATTGACATATATAAATAAAACAGATTTATAATATCTTAATTTCTATCAGAAGTAAAATCATTTAACTGCCTTAAACTTTACTTTGACAACTATAATTTAGTAAGATCAACAACATATATCGTTTTGGTATCCATGTACCAGCAGAAGTTAAACATATATTATGTCACAAAATTTCATGTTATATATATAATCATTCAAAATGGTTCTAAGTCCCTGATTGCAGTGAAGTAAATATATACTAAACATAGTTTAAAGTTTTTCAAAATTGACATAGATTAGGGTATCTTTGACATATGTCCTTTGTATTTTCCCAAGTAGCTGATCCAGGACTATACTTGTCCCATTGGACCTTAACTTGGTCCACCAGGCGGTTCCTGAGCTGTCGAACCCTACGTTCCAGTATACGTAATGGTTCGACTGATACGACTCCCTCGTCCGATGTCTTCAATTCCTTCCATTGAAGGTTATGAGATTGATCAACTATATAATGTCTTAATATAGAAACATGAAATACATTATGAATTCTATCCAGGTGAGGTGGCAGGGCAAGACGATAGGCAACGGGTCCAACTCTTTCCACGAATTTAAATGGTCCAATAAATCGGGGTGAAAAATTTGTCTCTTTTCCGAATCGAATAGTACTTTTATTCGGTTTGATGCGGATGAAAACCTAATCCCCTACTTCATACCTCCTATCAGTTCTGTGAGCATCAACATAACTCTTTTGTCTATTCTGTGCTTCTTTTAATCGTTGTCTGATTTGTCTTACCCGTGCTTCCATTTCATGGATTAATTCTGGTCCTATTATCACTCTATCTTCTAACCTGTCCCAACTTAACGGTGTTCTATAAGGTTTGTCGTATAAAGCTTCAAATGGAGGCATTCCAATCGAATTGTGGTAACTGTTGTTATATGCGAATTCAACTAAGGGTAAATACTTTTCCCAGTGTGATTGCTGATCCATAACATACATTTGCAACATGTCTTCAAGTACTTGATTTACTCTTTCTGTATGCCCATTAGTCTCATGATGGTAAGTAGTGCTTAAATTTAGTTGAGTTCCAAAGGCTGTCTGCATGCAAGTCCAAAATCTAGAAGTGAATCACGAATCTCTATCAGATATAATCTTCTTAGGTACTCCATGAAATCTGATAACTTCATTTATGAATACTTAAGCTACATCAGCAACATCGTAAGTATCTCTTATGGGAATGAAATGGGCACTTTTTGTTAATTTATCCACTACTACCAAAATGGCATTGTGTTTTTGAGAAGTAAGAGGTAGCTCGGTGATAAAATCCATAGAAATAATCTCCCATTTAGACATAGGAATGTCGTGAGGTTGTAAGAGACCTGCTGGGTGATAATGATCTGCTTTTACTCGTTGACATTCCAAACATTTTGCAACAAATTGAGTGATATCACGTTTCATGCCTGACCGGAAGAAGAGTTTCTTGGTATCCGCATACATTTTGCCTACTCCAGGATGAACACAATATACTGCTTTGTGGGCTTCCCCAAGGATAGTGTCCCGAAGATCCTTATTATCAGGAATATACATCCTTCCATGGAATCGTAAGATTCCATCGTTTTCTAATTCATATCTCTCAAATTTAGATTCTTTTGCCTTTTTACCCTCAAGACTCAATCTCACTTTTAAATACCAACTATTTTTTATAAGATGTTCCAGTACTCGTTGTCTTAAGTCTACTTTAATGGGTATGAGAGAAAATATCTGAGGTATTATTCTTAAAGCATCTGCGACCACATTTTCTTTTCTCTTAATGTATGATATTCCGAAGTCATATTCACTTAGGAATTCACTCCATTGCCTTTGTCTGGCATTTAAGTCTCTTTGGGTGAACAAATATTGTAGACTTTGATGTTCGTTTTTAAGTGTAAAACTTCGTCCCACTAGATAGTGTCTCCAAATCTTTAAAGCTAGCACTACAACGGCCAATTCTAAATCGTGAGTAGCATAGAGTTCTTCGTGAGGTTTTAACTTTCTGGAAGCATATGCTATCACTCCTCTATCCTGCATCAACACTGCACCCAGCCCTTGCTTGGATGCATCAGTACATACCGTAAAATCTTTGTCCATATCTGAGACTCTTAGGATTGGTGCACTGGTGAATAGTCTTTTGAGTTCAGAGAATGCTTTATTACATTCCTCGGTCCATTCATACTTAACACCTTTACGCTAAAGGGGTGTAATCGGCTTTGCGATTTTGGATAATCCCTCCACAAATCTTCGGTAATAACCGGCTAAACCCATAAAGCTTCGTATCTCATGTGCATTTTTCGGTATTGGCCATTCCATGATCGCTTTTACCTTCTCAGGATCTATTGAAATCCCTTCACCTGATATGATATGACCTAAATAATGAATCCTTTCTTGAAAGAATGAACACTTAGATAGTTTTCCATACAACTGATGTTCTCTAAGGCAAGACAATACTATCCGTAAATGATCTTCATGCTCTTTCTTATTCTTGGAATAAATGAGAATATCATCTAGAAAGACTTGTACAAACTGATCAAGATATTCGCAGAAAACATTGTTCATAAGATTCATGAATACTGCTGGTTCATTTGTTAATGCAAATGGTATCACAGTAAATTCATAATGTCCAAAACGTGTCCGGAATGCAATGTTAGAAATATCATTTTCAGAAAACCTTAGCTGATGATAGCCTGATTGAAGATTAATTTTTGAAAAGACAACAGCTCCTTTCATTTGATCGAAAAGATCATCGATTCGAGGCATAGGGTATTGATTCTTTATTGTAGCTCAATTCAAGTCTCGATAATCTATGCATAATCTTAAAGATCTATTTTTCTTCTTCACAAAAATTACAGGAGCGCCCCAAGGTGATATACTGGGCCAAATATGCCCTATATCCAGTAGTTCCTTCAATTGAATTTGCAATTCTTGAAGTTCTGGAGCTGTCATTCTATAAGGCGTTTTAGAGATCAGTTGGGTCCCTGGTTTTAATTCAATAGTGAGATCCAGCTCTCTTACCGGGGGTAATTCGGGTAGTTCTTTTGGAAATACATCCGGGAATTTGTCTAACACCGAATATTGTCCTAAGGATGGTCCTTTTTTTTTCACTTACTTCTTGAATTACATAAGCTTGGAAACCTTTCCTTAAACAATGCTTCATTTTCATTGCTGTTATGTAGCATAAAGATACCTTCCTCTTCATTCCTTGAATTTGGGTTACTTCTCCTTCATCATTCATACCTAGAATTCTTTTCCCGTAACAGTCTACCCAAGCTTGATGAGATTCTAGCCAATCCATACCTATGATAAGATCATAAGTTCCCAAGGCTATGACATAAACTTTCGGTTTAGTCATACAGACCCCTAGACCAATTTTGCATTGATCCACACTTAAGCCTACGGATTGGAGTTCTCCTGAGGCCATTTCCACCTGATTGAAATCATTTTGTCTGCGAGCTGCCAAACCACATTTGTTTAATGCATATGATGAAATGAAACTATCTGTGGCACCAGTATCAAATAAGATTTTGAGTTTTATACCATTGATAATACCTGAAGATTCCACTACTATGGATTGATGCACTGCTTGGTCGTTGCTGACTACAACATGAATTCTATGATTACCTCGATTGTTTGATATTGGTTCCTTTCCAGTACTATGCAATATATTCAATGAAGCTTCTGGACAATCACGTTGAAAATGCGGTCCCCCACATCCCCAACAATTAAGCTGCGTTGATCCTCTTGAATCAGGGCGTGAATTTCTAGAGAACAAGCTTCGTCCTCTCATGTTGATTCCTCTCAAATTTCTTCCTCTACTGGCAGTCCCTCGAGATGTCCATGGAATGGTGTTTGATGATTATGCGGCTATAGTGTTTACTGCCATGGGAGCTCTTGTTCCTATATTTCTTGGGGTAAACCAGTTACTGTAAGATGGCCCCGAGCTACCTCCTCTGAAGAAGTTTCGAGGAGTCTTTCCTGGAAATCCTGATTGTAAAGGTCCTGCTGGCTATATATCTTTTTTGATTCCAAGGTGCTCTTCTGCATAACGACCACATTCAACCACCTCAGCTACTAATGATGGTTTCCACATGCTTACCAAGGCTCTGATGTGAGGATTTAATCCAAATATGAAGTGTTCAACTTGACGTTCACCCGAATCTAAGTAGTGAATGTATTTTATAAGCTCCATAAACCTTATCTCGTACTATTCCACTATTTTATTTCCTTGAATTAATGTATGAAAGGCTCTGGCTTGTTGTTGTTGAAAGTATGGAGGTAAATACTTTGCACGAAATCTTTCCTCAAATAGTTCCCAAGGGACATTATTCGATGTAAGGTGCAATTGCTTTTCCAGATTTCCCCACCAAATCAAGGCACTTTCCTTTAATTGAAATACATCAATTTTTGTTTTCGCTGAAGAAGAATATTCTCTTAATCTAAAGCATCTGTTCATTCCTTCTAACCATGCTTTAGCGCGTTCACCTGCTCGACCTCCTGAGAATTCTGGGAATCTAATTTTCTGAAGCTCCCTAGAAATGTCTTCTTTTGATCTTTTGGGCTCAAAATTCTTTGGTTCCACTGAACTGGTAGCGAAAGGTTGAAATTCCTCTTTGGTTTTAGCCTTAGTTGATTCTTTTAATGTCTCCAATAAGGCTTCCAATGAGTTCATTATCATGGTCAACTCTGGCGCTGGGGTGATTGATGTTGATAATGGTCTTGGTGGTGGCAATGGGGATGATGATAGTGACGGTGGCGGCATTAATGGTGGTGATGCTGCCCGATCACGTCATTGTCGCCCATAAGTCCTTACCATTGTAATGGTTCCTGTAAACATAATAAAATTCTATAAAAATTTTGAGGTAGACAATCGAATTTAACATATAATTTTCTTTTGCAACTTCACATTCATAAACGAGTATAGTTTTGCTATTTTTATCCGCTAGGCAGATCTTACTGGTACCGAGGTCAAGGAGGTTGGTCTCACGACCTCCTTGTCCTAATGAAGGGTATTCTATCCTAATATGAAATAATGCAGAATGTATGGTCTCCTAAGGTAGATCATCTAAAATTTATTACGAAATAACATTCACAAAATGAAAATGTTAAATGCCTCGTTATAATGAACATCGACAACATACCCATCACACTTCAAACTAGCTATTACCTTTAAAGAAGGACATACATATTTATTGTTTTTGAATATATTACTTAGATATGGATTAAACCTATAATATATATATGAAGGATTGTTCCGGTTCCATATCAGTTTGACCTTTAGCCGGGAAATTTACCATAGACATGTCATGACTAAAATCTAGAAGAGATATAGTTCAACAGTCTACCACACCACAAATGTAGGTTGGAGGTCAAATTGAGGAAATAAATTAGGATAAAAATGTGATTTATGATTGTTAGAACCAATTTTGTTTAAGAATGACTCTGTCAAAGGATACAATTAGTCTGGCCAAGAAGATAAAAGAATAAATCTAATGGTTCACTCTAAGAGTATGAATTGGAACAATAAACCTCCTTCTCCTGCAGAATTACAAACCTTTACAGTAAATCCTAACTCAAATCTACAACTAAAATAAATGACAACGATATAGTTTCAAAAGAATAGACTGGAATTTGGAGTGGCATCAGGGCCCTGTTAGTTATTTATGGCAAATACAAATTCTCTTAAGTATCACAAACACACAATGAACAACCAAAACAATGTTATGTTAATTATCAAGACACTGTAAAGATACCACTGTTCTGTATTGAGTTCGAAACTCATGCCATGAGTCAATTCCACTGTGTAGAATGAGAAGCTGGAGATTCCATAACATCATAGATCTGAACGAGACTAATATATTATTACGGAGAACATAGATGTGATGTCAAGTCACATTATTATATAGCAAACCAAGAAGATAATGTGTGTTATCACTGTAACATAACGAGCTAGAAAAGAATGTGATCCACAACACATTAATAATGAGCCATAAAACATAGTGTAGCAATGCTATTGATGATACACATCTTAGAATTTAATATAGAAAGCGGCTACTGAGGATAGGCACCATACCACATCAACGTAATAGCATACGATAACATACCTCTGTGTTATTTCAGTTTTGTATCAATCCCTAAATCTGAAACTATTGTTATGTTCCTACTTCTAATACCATATGTAAGAATCGATAACAGATGTAAAGCAAACAATAAGGGATTTTAAAGCATGAACCTGTAACATAATTAACAAAAACCAGAGAAAATGAATTTAACGGCACTGTTGAGGTACCTACCTGCACTCCTGCAGTTGAAGATGCCTCCGGCTACGCTGCTCCAGTTACAGAGAGACCGAATCCACCCAACCATATTGAGCAGAGCCTGGCTACTCAATCCAGTAAGCTTTTCAACAGAAGCTGACTGTCCCCTGCGCCCAGAACCTCAGAACACTCAAGCTCTTCCAACGGCTGATTTCCTTCCCTTACGAATTCTTCCTCTTGGTTTTCGTGTCCCCTACTCAACCCATGACCTATGGTTTATCTCCTCTGGTTTGGCAGTGGCCGCCCTCCCACTTGCAACCACCGTTCACTCTGCTAATGCCACGCCTCCGCCTACGTAGCCCCTCCTGGTCTCAATTCAGGTCGTGAGGAATACCCTTTATGTTTTTTTTTTGAACCATATGATATTTATAATTTGTTCTTTTAATATGACATTACATTTATATATATGTACGTACCATTAGATCATAACACTTTGTTTTATTTTATATGAGTTTTAATATAATGTTTTATTTATGTTTGTTTTAATATAAGTTTTATTTATATTAGTTTTGATATAATGTTTTATTTATGTTTGTTTTAATATAAAGTTTTATTTATATTTGTTTTAATATAAAGTTTATAAACTTTATACTTGGACCCTTTTTAATTAATTATTTATATTAATAATTAACCTTTATTTTATTACTTTATTCATGTAATTTTGTCAATAATCTGGGACATATAATATGTATAGTCCTCTTTTAAGATCTAACCATGCATTATGCAATATTGATGAATGAGTAGAACTTCTATTCCAAGAAGTGTCATGGTATTTAGCACTTACAATCAATTTAGTATAAAATACTAGTGTGGTGTATGCGACACATGCATATGTAGCTATCATATGCATGTACCGTATACCTGCTATTATGCTTGCATTCTTTGTATTTATAGATGGGTCGTTACATAATGGGACTTGAACCCTAGTGAAGGTTATATTTGCTTCACTACTGGAAATGCCACCATTAACTAACCATCAATGAAGATCATTTTCCCGTTTATCCCAATGGGAAGCTTGGGAAAAATTCCTTTGTAATGTAAATGCCTACCAGGGTAATTTTTAGGGGCGAAATTTCATCAATTGGCTATGTTTTGGACTTATGTTTGAAAACAAACATTCACCCATTTGTTTAAAAATTTGTCTATTTTTTTACATATATATGATTAAATTGATAATATTCGCTAGAAATTTACTAGTTTTAATGATAAATTACATGGTTTTTTTTATTTAACATTTGCTTACATTCTATATGTATGATTTTTCAAACTAGAATAGTCACCTAGAATACTATACATAGGCACGGTATTTGAATCCTTTAAAATTACCCTGAGGCCTACCCCAAAAGGATCAAAAGGTGATAGTCAAAGTGATCCGTAAATTTTCGTGGATAGTCATTGGACAGTTCGTCACAACAAATCTGAAATCTACACTATTAGAGCTTTATTTTTCTTTAGATGTATGGATCTGTATATTATTATTAATTGTGTATGCATGCAAATTAAAATTATCTAGAAAATTGAGAATAGCGAAATAAAAACTCAAAAACCACGATTAACACAAGATATGACCTAGTAAACCTTTTCAATAGAAAATCTAGTTGGAAGGTGAGGTCACTTTACTCTCTTTCTTTGAATAGAAAATGGTTGTGAGTACAAAGAAGTATGGCCTATGACCCGTGGGCTACTATAGTTCACACATCCTCTCTGTGTGCTCTATATTCTTTCCCTCTTGACTTTTTTTGCTCATCTATGGAACAAATGCACTTGAAAGAATGAAAACCCTTTTCCTCCTATTGGCCCAATTATAACACAACTCAATAGCTTACTAGTGGTTAGGTTTGACTACCTCAAACCTGAACTTGAGTTACAATATCGACTCTTCTAGAGTCATCTTCATCATAATCATGTGGCTAGCCACATTTCCATGAATAATGGGGGGCTGACATGGCATCCTCTCGAATTATGGTGATGAAAACAGGAAGGTCAACTTCTGAGTGGCATAACTTTTGCATACTAATTCTGATTGGGGCGATTCTTGCATCGTTGGAAAGGTATCTGTGTGTAGAATACGAAAAAATGGTGTAATGCTAAAGCGACAAAGTTTTACCCCCAAAACACGATGTTCGATTCCTCAAAATTCTCTTAGAAGGTTTTAAACTTTGATTTGCCAAATGGGGTCCTGGAGGTAAAAATGGTCTCGCGAGTTTATTCCTCCACTTTTTCGACTCTAAAAGCATCGAGATAGATGAAAATCATTGTAATAATCTAATTTGGATCACAACTCCCCATTTTGGGAGGCTTTTGGTCCCCAAAATCTTCTACTGAATGAGGTGAGAAATTTTTTCCTACACCTTCTCTTGGGAGTACCATTTAGCTTTGCTTGGAAGCTATCCTTTTAATCCAATTTTCCAAAGGTCACACTGCCCTTGACTTATAGTTCTAGACCTCTCTTGCAAAATTGTATCTTCTATCAACTTTGCCTGACCATTTGGTGCCAAATCCTCCACATAAGGTAAGACTTGTTCCTCTTCTTGATCTAGCATGGAGGGCTCATAGAGTTTCATATTCTCTACATTCATAATTGAGTAAATGCACATGTATGGTGGTAAACTAAGCTGATAGGAATTATCACCCACCTTTTCCAGTATCATGAAGGGACCATACCGTAGAGCTTTGATTTTCTTACTAGGACCTTGTAGCCTCTCCTTGTTCAATTGTAGCCATACTTTGTCTCCCCCTTGAACGACTTCTCTGTTCTGTGCTAATCATGCCTAGTATTATATTCCTATGACTTCTGCAATGTCTCTTTTACCTATATATGGATCTGCCTAATCTTCTCAACAATTTTTTCACCCCTTAAGGCATCTCCTATAAGATCCTCCCTTACTCCTCTGTGCTGCCCATATGCAGTATCCAAAGGTGAATGTGGAAAATATCCAAAACAAGTTTCAAATGGGGACCTACCAGTGGAAATGTGGATTGCTCTATTATAAGACTGTTGTATGTATGCCAAATTTTCATCCCAGGTCTTCAGATGCCTCTGATTATAACCCCTCAAGAGTTGCACCAAAGTCCTATTGACTAATTTTGTTTACACATATGTCTGAGGATGGGATGTTATAGACCTCTTCAACTTTGTGTCCATATTCTCCCACAATGTAGTCCAAAATGCATTGAGAAATTTTGTGTCTCTTTTTAAAACGATGCTTCTTGGTATTGTTAAATTTAACTCTCTATTGTTTCAATTACTTTCAGCCAAATTCAACTCTTCAATTAGAAATCTTTTCAATAACAATTAATATTTCCAATCATCAACAATAATTGAAGATAGAAAAATAAATGCAATGACAAAGGAGACAATCAACCCATCAACAAGAGACACAAGATCTGGTTAAAGGCCAAGGAAAAACCCACTATGGGAAAAACCCTTTGAAGTTATTATTCTATTAGATTGTCATAAAATGTTCAACATAGAGTACAATGAGCCCAATACAAAATCATCCAGCAAAATTAACCCAACAACATTCAGAAATATGTTCCTAGAATCAACCCAAATCAAAGTCAACTTGTTCTGCCATCGGGCAACTATGGTCAACTGCGGGAAAATGTCAAATTCCAACCTTAGAGCTTAACTGCAAGGAGGAAGAAGGATGCATGCAACTGATAGATTCCAACTGCACCCTTGTGCCTGCAATCCTTAGTTAGAACTGAAAATTTCTTTTGACAAGCCTGCAGTTGTGATCCAAAACCCTAGAACACATGCGAGCTTCAGACCCTGTATTTTCGAACATGTACGAACCAATTTCCTTGACCTAGCCTCAGAGATATGCAAACCAATCAATGAAGAAGAGAAGAAGATGATATTTGGTGATGTCCAAATGAGATTGAGGTCACTTGTATTTATAGGCTTCCAAGGGTGACCAATTTCTTGTTAGGTCCGACTTGTCCAAATGTGCAGATGTGGGCTTTTCTTCAAAAGTACACTTTCTCTTGTCCAAATTGAGCACTTAAATAGTCGAAATTGGTCCTCTAGATAAGAGGATCTAGTCCCATGGTTGGAATATGACACTAAGCTTCCAAATTAACACTCCCTCTCAGCTAGGGAGAAATTCCAATTACATCATATAATAATCATATGTGACTTGTTGACATGTCATGTCCCATCTTTGATCAACTTTATATGTTGAAACATTCTCAAATCTAAAGAAACAGAATCATCGGGGAGCTAAAGAAACCACCCTCTTGGACAATAAGGAAGGTCTTATCGGACACACTCATTTGATGTCATCTCATCAAGCAATAGGTGAGATACAAATTACCAAGCAAAGATCGCAACCATCCCATGTTGTAATCAATGAGCGAGATACGACTTTCCATATAAGAGGTAAGGATCACATCCATCCTATTGTTTGCTGATCTTCCTAGCAATGACCCTCAAGAGTCATGTGGTATAACACTTGCATCATAATCCGAGCTTGGGTGAGATACCCAACTTACCAAAGGTAAGGATCACACACCCCCAAGCCTCAACTCGTTGTCCAGACAGGGAGGGACAATCCCAACAAGCTCGACATGTGGGTATGATTCCAACTGGGGTATACTCTGCTAGACCAAGATAGGGGGAGATACATGACTTGTTAAAACAAACAAGGATCACACACACCCTATGGGTGACAATAGGGGAGATACTTGACCTACTACAAGAGTAGGGATCACACACACCTATTCTCTAGAGTTCCCTCAAACCCAGGAGCCCTCCATCTCAATTCCACACCTTGGGAGCTCAAACAAGGGGGAAGAGTTGGTTGAGTGTCCCTGATTAGCGATGCCCCTTATCAGGAGGGGTCGTATTTGTCAGTCCAAGCTGCTGTCTAAAGACCAAGAACTTCCCTTTCGGAAAAGCCTTGGTGAGAATATCTACAATTTGCTCAACTGTCGATATGTGATGGAGTCTAATGGCTCCTCTTTGCCCCATGTCTTGAATGTAATGATATCAAATTTCTATGTGCTTGGAATTGTCATGAAATACGAGATCCTTTGTCAGATGAATCCCACTCTTGTTGTCGCAATATATCACTGTAGTGTTTAGGACCCGTTCAAATAGCTCTCCAAAGAGCTTCCTCAAATAGACTGCTTTGCAGCTAGCCATGCTAGTGATAATGTATTTTGCCTTACGGTACTTAATGCTACATTATTTTGCTTCTTGCTCATCCAAGATATCATGGTAGATCCAAGGCTAAAACAACATCCAAACGTACTCTTCTTCTTAACAAATTTTCTTACAATCAACATCAGTATATCCATGAAGTCGAACATATCTGGTAGAATATCTCAGACCAAGGGTGATTGTCCCATGGAAATATCTCAAAATGTATTTGGTAGTAATCCAATGTGCATGGACAAGCTCGATCATTAATTGACTCAACGTGTTCACTGTATAGCATATTTCTAGACAGGTGTTCACTAAGAACATTAGAGCCCCAATCAATTATTTATACTCAGATGGATTCACCAAATCGGGTCCAAAAATTTCTCCACATAACTTCTTGAAATTCATTTCCATTGGAATGGGCAGGGACTTGGATTCTGCCATTCCAAATTTCTCCAACAACTTCATGACATATTTTCCTTGAGAGAGGAAAATCTCACTACGCCTTTTCCACACCTCAAGGCCTAGAAAGTAGTGCATGATTCCAAGGTCCTTCAACTTGAATTCATAGGCTAGCTCCCTCTTACACTCAATCATTAGGGGCTAACTACCTGTCAAGAATAGATCGTCAACATATAAAACCAAAATCAACGACATACCTTGGACTACTTTGAAGTAGAGGTTGAGACTTCTTGTGAATCCCAACTTCACCAGATAGTTGTCTATGTAGGCGTACCATGCTTTGGGGGCTTGCATCAAGCCATACAATGTTGCCTTCAACCTGCAAACATGTGTCTCTCGATCCTTTACTTCAAATCCTTGTGGCTGCTCAACTTACACTTCTTCTTGTAACATGCCATGGAGGAATGGTATCTTCACATCCATCTGATGAAGGGTCCATCCTTGACTTGCGGCAAGAGAAACTATTGACCGAATGATTGTATGTCGAGCCATAAGTGAAAATATATCACCATTATCTTCTCCCTCTTTCTGGAAGAATCATCCGACCACGAACCTTGCTTTATATTTCTCAATTGTACCATAAACTCCATGTTTGATCTTGAATAACCACTTTTAAGTCACCACATATTTCCCTTTCGGTATTGACATAACATCCCATACGTCATTCTTCATAATTGATTCATATTCTTCAGCCATAACATCCTTCCAAACTTGTTCTTTCACGACTTCTTCAAAGGTGGGAGGTTCGACTTGAATGATAGTGCTCCTAGTTGCACCATACCCTTGGTACCGACACGGCTTCTTGCTTTCTCTAAATGACCTTCGAGCGGGAACACATCTCTTTTTATCCTATGATGTGTCACAAAGCCAAAGTGGCCTCTTCCCAATAGGAGGATGACATGGAGGAGGATCTAAGGAGTCCATAGGCACAATGGGATCATCAATAATATATGTCTCGGATTCAGGCACAGAAGGACCATCTAAAATATCCATATCTTCATTCTTCTTCATAGGAGGAGGAGGCGTAGGAAGGTCCCTTGCTTTCCCAAGGGAAACATCTTCATCGAATGTTACATCCATACTAATTTCAACCTTTCTTTGACTAGGAATATATATTCTAAATGCTTTAGAATTTCACAATATCCAACAAACGTACCTTTTCTTCCTAAGGCTTCTAGCTTGTTTCTTTTATCCTTCGACACATGGAAATATATGGGGCAACCAAAGATACAAAGATGGCTAACATTGAGCTTGACACCTGTGAACACTTCTTTGGGGGTCTTGTTGTCCAATGCTTGATGAGGTACCCTTTTTTGAACATATATGACAACATTCGTTGCTTCACCCCAAAGGAACTTTGGAAACTTTTGATTGTGGAGCATGACATAAGTGACTTCTACAATAGGCATGTTCTTTCTTTCAACTACTCCATTTTGTTCAGGATCATAGGGCACAATCGTCTCTTTCTTGATACCTCCCTTCTTGTAATAATCAATGAATTCATTTGAAATGTACTCTCCACCATTATCATACCTAAATATCTTGATTTTCTTCCCTGTTTGATTTTCGACCAAAGCTTTGAACTCCTTGAACATTTTGAGGGCTTCATCCTTGTGCTTCAAAAAATATATCCACGTCTTTCTTGAGAAATCATCAATGAAGGTGATGTAGTAAAGATGTCCACCAATAGAATGCATGGGCATCGAACCACATATGTTAGAATGAATGAGATGGAGGATGTCATTCGTCTTGTTCTCTTTAGAGGGGAATGGTTCCCTTGTCTTCTTTCCACTGGCACAACCTGGACATACTCCATCTTGTTGGGCTTGAACATTGGGAATACCAAAGACCAATTTCTTCAATTTCAGAAGAGTATCATAATATAGATGAGCCAATCTTCGGTGCCATAACTTGCTTAGATGATTAGTATCATGGACCAATGCTAGAAGAGGTCTACCAGTGACTCTATAAAGTCCTTCAAATCTTGATCCCAATGTAAATGCATCTCCTATAGGTGATCCAATAGGCCAAGTAAGAACCTTTCCCTTGATGAAGGTAACCCTCATCCCTTTGTCTTCCAAATAAGATATTGATACCAAATTCTTCTTCAATCCCGACACATACATGACATCATGGAGAAAAATAGATTCCCTAGAATCCAAATGAAATTTGATAGACCCAAAACCTTTAACGAGATGAGTGGAGTTGTCTCCAAGAATAATTTTCAAATTTGACTCCCTCTCTACCAAATTAGAGATAACTTCCTTATATCCAGAGAAATGATGAATGGCCCCACTATCAGTCAATCAACTAGATCATCTTGACTTCTTTTGAGGATGATGGTCATCTTCATGATCACTTGGAGCATCTCTTCTTCTTCCATCTCTTCCATTATGATCATTCCTTCAGTCATCTCCATCTTCTATCATGATTCGAAATTAAAAATGAAGGTTTCATGAACAAATTACAAGCTAGTTTATGTCTTTTAGGCAATGGATCGTGATTGCAAAAGCACACAAACTAAAGTAATTTTTAAAGATTTTTTAACAATTAAAATGGACAATAAGCAGCATCAAAACACAACAAATTGATAACGAAGTTCACCTCTCCTAGGCTAAGTCTTCGGGACCAGATTCCAATGGTGGACCTTTTTATTATATGCTCAAATGTTCAAATACATCAAATAAAATGCTCAACTTGCAAAAATAACACTACCATTGTGTCCAGAATGCCCGAAAACTCCTGTGTAGGCTCTTCTTGAGCTCAAAAACGCTGAAAAATGGCCAAGATAAGCCTCCTTCAATATGTTTGTAAAATGCTCTACAAAATTGATTTCTCTACCAAAATTGGCAAAAAACTAGTTCTTTGGCGTATTGATAAGGAAGACTGTTTGAAACCCTGAGGTCTTAGGTTCAATCCAAAATCTCTAGCGTGTTTGGTGTTGTTTTGTTTAATTAATAAATAATTATTTTATTTATTTGATTTATTTATTTTTTTTATGGCCAAAGCCCCTCCGCCGATTTCACCGCTCCTGCTTGGTCATGTGGTGATATACATGACAGAGGGGCATGGGCCGTAGGCCACAAGCCTCCCTAGCCCTGCTCCTGGTCTCGTGGCGGTTGATATGACTATGGGTTGACGCTAAACTTTGTTCCCTTCTCCTTCGCTCCTGTCGTAATCTCTATCTGCGGTCACAACAACAAACAAAACTGTGGGTTGGGGCGTGGGCAGGGTGCCACGTGCCCCTCCCTTCCCAACACTTCGCCATTGTCACGAGACTTAGCATATAATCTGCGACGGGGTCGGTCAGGTGTGCCTGTTGGCTCGACCCTCTCCCTCAATGATGGAACCACATGTCATTAAATATAAATGCGCTACCCATGTTTAACAAGAAGTAAACATGGTATAATGATAGAGTAGTCCATTGGTATGTTGGAGGTCGCGTGATCAAATCCTGCGGAGTCAGTCGGTTGCTTAAATTTTTTTGGCGTCATCCGAAGTGCCACATGGCACCTTGGGACTGGGCCCGTGTCACTCCGTGATTGGCTCATCTGTCAAAGCCTTCAACTAATAATGATGCGCCAAGTGTCCCTATACGATTGGTCCATCTGTCAAATTTTGATTGGCTCCCGTATTTCTTGGTCAACAGATGATGTCATCTTGACGTCATCGTATGGGGTGCCACTTGGCATTCGTACACTACCTAGTCAACCCTGTAAGTTGAGATTTTAGTTGTTTGCCAAAAACTTCAGAGCGTGATAACTTCCTCTTACAGTGTCAGATTGAGGCGATTCAAGCGTCATTGGAATCATAACAACGAGATCTATGATTTGGGGCTAGTTTAAGGATATTTTTAACACTTCCATTTTTAAGCATATTTTTGATCCCCTGGATCATTCCTCCCCACTGGAAGCTTTTGGACCACCAAAAGTTTGTTTTTACTCAGCAAGTGAGGGTACAACTCCCTCACTTCCCTGATCTCTATCCACCTCGCTTTGCTTGGATTGGTACCTTTGAGCCCCACTCGAAGATACTCCACATTGCCTCTGCGTGAAGTCCTTATTCTCTTTTCAATAATTGAGTCTTCCTGCAACTCATATAAATATTCAAGAGAAAAATATTCTATATATGGAATTTGAACATTGTCTTCTCAATTAACAATCATAGGAGGCTCATATAATCTCAAGTTTTCCACGTTTATAGCAGAATAAATTTGGATGTAAGGTGAAAAATCTAATCAGAAAGTGTTGTTACAAATCTTCCCCAAGATTTTTAAAGGACCACATTTTATTGGCTTGAGATTTTTACCTTCACCTTGTAGTCTTTCCTTGTTGATGTATAACCAAGCTTGATCTACCGCTTGGAAATCATGATCAACCCGATGCTTATCATGTCTTTATTTGTACTTGGCTTGGCTTTTCTCCAACTCTTCTTGTACGCTTTGATGCACTAGCTGAATGTGTTCAATGAAATGCTTGGCTTTGTCCACATCACTATGTCCATTTACTGCAATATCTTTACCAAAGATTAAATCCAAAGGAGACTTTGGTGAATAACCCAAACAGGCTTGAAATGGAGAAACTTGTGTAGATGAATGCTTGACACGATTGTAGGCACGCTGGATGTAATGTAAATGTTCATCCCAAAGTTTAGGATGCTTACCACAATATTCTTGAAGGAGATGCACTATTGTTATGTTTACTACTTATGTTTGGTCGTTAGTTTGTGGATGAAATTGTGTTCTCTTCTTCAACTTTTCGTCCATGAGTTCCCATAAACTTGACCAAAGCTTCCCAATAAATTGATAATCTTGATCAGAAATAATCGAAGTAGGTAACCCAAAATGAAACCAAATATTTTGGAAGAGCATATTTGCGGTTTGTTCGACTATAACCCGTTTCTTACATGGCATCAACACACACATTTTTTTGAATCGATCCACTACAACATATAAATAATCATGACCTTTCTTAGGCATTGGTAGTCCTCCAACAAAATCGATAGAAATACTTTCCTAAGGACGAGAAGGGATAGGGAGTGGAGAAGACAAACCCAATGTCTCATTGTTTGGCTTACTAGTAGCACACATAGAACATCCTTTTACATATATTGATACAATTTCATTCACGCGAGGCCAATAACAATACCTCTGTAACTAAGAAAATATTTTTCTTACACCAAATTAACCAACAATAAGAGAAGTGTGGGCTTCCCTTATGACATTGATTCTTTCATCGTGTGGAACACATAACTTTCCAGGATGATACAACTTGTTATGAACATGATAACCCAACTCTTCAACATGATTTCCTTGAATCAAAGTTGCATAAACATATTTAAAATCTTCATCTTAAGCAGATTTTTCAATATAACTTTCATTCATGATTGAGTTATGCTTAATAATAACATATGCATTAACAATAGTCCTTGATAACATATCTGGAACTTTATTGTATATACCTTTCTTATACATGATTACCAAACGAAATTAATGTATGAATCCCATCCATCTGAAATGTCTAGCTTGTTGTAGATTGGTTTGCGATTGTAAATATTGCAAAGGTTGATGGTAAGTATGAATAATTGTTTCTTTACCCATCAAATAATGCTTCCATTTCTTCACACTTTGTACCAAAGAATACAACTCTTTACCATAAGTTGAATAGTTAATTAGTGCATTGGAAAAGGTTTCAAAATGATAACATATTGGCTTACCGTGCTGCATCAAATCTGCTCCCATAGCATATTCACTTGCATCGGTTTGAATTTCGAATGGATGCTTAAGATCTGGAAGTGCTAGAACTAGCATTGTACTGATTTTCTCTTTCAAAGTGTCGAAGGCTTTCTGCTGCTTGCCTCCCCACTAAAAGACTTGTTTCACACTTGTCAAAGCATATTTATGGTGCTGCAATGAATGAGAAGTTAGCAATATTTTTTCTCCAATATTGGGTTGCTCCCAAATAGCTTCTAAGTTCTATTACATTGTTGGGTTTAGGCCAATTTAAAATAATGTCAATTTTGGAGGGATCAATATTCAATTCACCCTCTCCTACAATATGACCCAAATAAACCAAGGAGTTTTTCCCAAATTCACATTTAAACATCTTCAAATACAACTTTTCCTTTTTCAAGACATATATAACTTGCTTCACATGCTTGATATGCTGTTCACGAGCCTTGTTGAAAATCATAATATCATTGAAGTAGACTATGACAAAATCATCAAGGAATGGTTGCAATACATCGTTTATAATTCTCATGAATGTGGCAGGTGCATTGCAAAGCTGAAATGGCATAACTAACACTTCAAACAAACCTTGTTTTGTTTGGAAAGAAGTTTTCCAAATATCATCTTCAACAATCCTTATGTGATGATAATTGCTTCTCAAATCTAACTTGGTAAAATAAAAAACTTCCTTTAACTGATATAGAAAATCATCAATGCGAGGAATATGATAGTAATTATTTACCGTGATCTTGTTTAAGGCTTGAAAATCCACACACATGTGCCATGTACCATCTTTCTCTAGATCCAGACAATAGGAGACCCACAAGGAGTTGTACTATACCCAATGACCCCTTTTTCAAGCAACTCTTGAATTTGATTATTAATTTATGCATTCTCCAAAACTGACATTCTATACATGTCGATATTTGGAAGTGGTGCATCCTGCTGCAATTGAATCTCATGTTGGATTCCCGTTTTTGGAGGTAACCCTTAAGGTTCTTGAAACATCTTGTCATAAGTGTTAACAACTTCAACAAATCATGCTTGAGTTTAGAATTCCATGCTGTGAAAGTTTCAGATTCTACAATATCTTTAGCTTTAATCATCAATAATTGAAAATTCTTACTAGCATTTACAATCCCTTTCATCTGACCAACACTAACTAGATATAAGGTCATCTTCTGTGATGTGCTATAATAATATACTAAACTCCATCTTTAAAAATATGATATTTGTTCTCATGACGATAGAATATGTTTTTTTCAGTCATATAAGAATGGACTCCCTAAAACATTCTTGAAAATATCAAGTGGTACAACATCAAGCTCTACCTCATCTATAAAATTAGCAGGGATGACAAATTTGAGTTTACATTTTCTTGTCACTTGTAATTTGGCATCATCACACACTGAACCCAAAGGGTAAGGTTTTGTATGATGTGTAGCCTCTAAATTAAGTTTCTTGAAAATTGCTTTAGAGATAAGATTGACTTGATATCCACTATCAAATAATGTTACAACCTTTGTATGTTTTGTAATGACCTTGATATGGAAAAGATCACTTATTTATTTATCATTTTGAGATTCATTAGGCTTACTAGAAGAACTAGTACTTGCATTAGAAGCTGTACCTTTCATTCAATTGACTGTGATTTTGGTTTCATCACCTGAATCAGATCCTAGATCTTGTTGAGTTGTACCAATAGTATTTTTTCCCCTTATTTTTGAATTTCTTTGGTCTCAATTCTGGATGTAATTTCCAACAATGGTCTTCATCATGACCATCTTTTGAACAATGTTCATAGGTAAGTCTCTCCCTCTTTTTTGACAGTAGCATTCATTTTTCCTTTGCCTTTAAACTTCCCTTTTCCTTTGTCTCTAGATTTAAAAGGCTTTTTGCTAGACCCTTGAGGAACATTCTTGACTCTTTATTCTAAATGAGTTTCTTGAACACATACTTCATCTAGATTGGTGCGATTAAACATAATTATAGTATGTCTAAAATAATTATGTAATCCACTTAAATAATTAAGGAAAGTATCTTGTCAGGTTAAATCAATACCGAATATTAAATCTCTTCTTCTAAATTCTTGTGTGTAACTTTGGACACTTTGACCTTTAACTTGTCTAAAATTTTGTCAATCCATAATTTCTCTTTGCATGTAAGCTAATGGATAAAATTGCCTTCTTAATGTAGCTATAAAATCATTCTAGGAAGAGATAATTTTACCACATTTCTTCAAATCTTCTTGAGTTCTAGCCTCCCACCAGATGAGAGTTGCCTCTTCCAAGCGAAGAGAAGCAATCATCTTTGTGATATCATCATCAATATTTTGAATCCTGCAGTAGTCTTCAATTTGATGAACCCAATTATCCAACTCTTCAACATTTACTTCCCCATTGTACATGGGCAATTCAAACTTGACATCAAGCTTAATCAAAGGAGACTTAGCATTTCCTTTTCGAGATGGAGGAGGAGTAGGTCTATCAGATGAAGGAGGTGAAGAAGGAGGGGAGGATGATATAGGGATTAATGCACACATGGTTATGGTTGGAATACCCTCAAGGATCTTCCCGGGATCCAAGGCAGACCGTTTAGATTAACTGCAACTGGCACAAAGAAGCATATACATATCTATATCAATGCATGATATTGAAAGTAGGAAAGAAGAGATTACCTCAGATCTTGATGCACTTTTGCTGGAGAACCCAATGTAGCAGAGCTAAAGACCCGTTTGCTAGCTCGTAGATCAACACTTGCACATAAACAAGGAGAGTAATATTACAACATATAAACTCTGACAATCAAAGCATCAATACATAAAGATATGAAAATGACATGCATATAAGCTACTCATAAAACAATGGTAATAAACTAACATGTAAACAATCACCACATTGGCACCATCAAGTAGAAAACACAACAACATGTCTATATTATTAGATATGAAAGAATGATTACAACCATCTGGTGAATCAAGCTTCCCTTAATTCTCCAGCTCCTTTGTCTCTCTCTCTTCTTAATCTCTTGGTGATAAATAAACTATATCTCATACAAAGCTTCGGTAATTAGTTGACAATCCTTTGACATTTTGACCTCTTTCACAATGCCCAAGCCTCCAATATATAGATGATGAGAGGCTTATCCTTGCCAATTCTCTCATGAGTTCCCTTTGGAAAAAGCTAGGATGTTTCCTTGCTTTATTTCTCTTTCCCCTTCCATTAGACTCCATTAGAAATGACAATATCCTTAGACAGGTCGGAGGTAGATGTTTCCTGCTTTTCGCGCTGACGTTTGAGTAAAAAGTGGAATACTAGTCAGTCAACCCGCTCATTTGATCTCTAGAATATCAAAAAACTTTGGTAACGTTGTCCCTTAGGAAATAGAGTGAGTTACCCTAGGGACTAATGCCCCTGGCTCATGTATAGGGAGCATTCTAACTCTTCCTTCTTTTTCCTATGGAGCGTTACCTTGGCAAATAAGCTTGTGAACTTGGTCATGTCTTCAGTCAAACTGTCTTTCCCCTTTGAGATGATGAGGAGGTGATTTTATTGTATAATAGATGCCCCCTAAAGTGTGAGGCCAAAGGGGAAGATGATGGCCGAAATACTTTATAAATTTTTGGGAAAAATAGAGAGAGGATCAAAGCTTCGAGACTACATGAAACCTCATACAAACCACATATGTTAAAAATCTAAAATCATGTCCATGCTCAGTAGCTCTGTCAGAGTGATTTCTCAAAAAAGAGGTATGAAGATTATGTCCACCAATAAGCACAATGTGGAACTGTGTCATAATATGATCATCCTGACGAGTTGTCTCCGAAAACAATATATGAAGCTTGGGAGAGGAAACAAGGTTGAGTGATGTAAGCCTCTACCCAAGGTCTTGGTCATCGCTTTCTCTCAACAACATATTTCTACACATGTGAATAAAGAAGTTGATGTCTAACATGTGAGAAATTGTTTGATTACCAGTCAATAATGAAAACTATTAACAGACGCGAGGATGGCCACCGATAATGATGATGGTCTCCAAGATGCATTGTACAATCTAACGAGTGTGAATAATGAGGTTGTCATCGAACACTCGTATAACCATTCAACTGGGAGCCAATGATGAAAACTCCCAATTAAACACAAGGTAACCTACCACTAATGATTGCAAGTTCCAGGGTACTGATATGTTTATGGATCTGCTTCCTAGATAGAGTGTTGAAGTCGATAGGAAGAGACCTACCGAAAGGTAGGCAATAATGTGTCCTACATCAGTCGATACGAAATGAGACAACAATGAGTGTTTTTGAAGATAAATTTTCAGAAATGGGTCAAATAGACAGAGGGCATGATGGAAGTATATGAGTGATGGTTGATACCGGAAGCAGAGGATAAATGAATCCCTTGAAAAAAAGAAGGCACAACACAAAGGTTTACCAGGTAGATTTAGACTTATGAACACCGAAGAATGTTAGGATACATGGATGCGGGAAAATCGAAGTATATAGGCTAAACTCATATGATGGTAAGGTTCATCTAAGAGGCTAACAAAAATGAGGTTTTGCTGAGGGAGTTCCGTGTTCAAGGGAATGACTACTACCAAAGTATCTTTCCGAATATAGACATAGAGCCATTGTGTTGTCCAATTTTTCTCCATCTAATTAAGTTTAATGAGTCCAAACAAGTAAACTCAGTGGTATTTTCATATTTAGAGTGTCTGAAAAGATCGTAAAGAGAAACTCTAGGGGGTCCCTTTGTCATAGTCGATAACCGGGTGTGACAAAAGTTTAATAGTATACCCAACATAATTCATTTTCCTTAAGTTAGTCTATTGAGTTTGGTTAACGTGATAAACCTATGCCCAATAGATGTTTGCCTCATTTTGTTACGAGTATGAGGGGAAGAAGTAAACTCGATATTGTTCGTGAAATTTTAATGAGTCACACAAAGACAAACTCAATAGATATTCATCAAATTTTAATGATTCATATGAAGAAAAATTGATATGTCTTCATCAAATTTTAACAAGTCAAATGAAGAAAACTTTATATATCTCCATCAAATCTTAACGAGTCAAATGAATAAAACTCAATATGTATTTTTTAGTTTAATGAGCTAGGAAAAATATAAAAGAACTGCTCATGTCTTCTTCGTAAATGTTTTACGAGTCCGAAGGAGATAACTTAGGGATTTTTCAGTTTAAGAGTGAGAAAAGGTCCCAAAAAGAAAGTACTCATATCGTCTTCGTAGGGGTTTTATGAGCCTGAAGATGGTAACTGGAGGATTTTTCATTTCAAGAGCAAGAAAGGGTCCCAAAAAAGATCATGCTCATATGGAGTCAAACATGGTCAATTTTGCATTTCAACACTAAAATTTCATCAGGGCATCAACAAAATTTAACAACATGTCAAAATGGTATGTGATTAACAATCTAGGAATGAAAAAATTCAATTTTAATGACTATAAGGTGAGTCATTCCTCTAGAGTGACTATAAGAAGGAAAAAAGGACTTCATTTTCATTGTTTTGAGTTTTGTGAGAATGTTCTGGAGTAAAAAGGAGCAGATCTTCCATAAGCGATTGCAAGCAATCCGGGCAACCATTTTACGTGCTGTATATTCCAGGTAGATAGCCTAACCCTTATCTTTCATTTCATTACCTTTTTTCAGTTTAGTTTGAGATTAAAAATTAGTTTTTTAGCAGGCCCTTGTTTGGTCAATTTAGTGTGTCCTAAATTGCTACATTAATTATCAATCCATTCGTAAGCTGACGAAGTGTGGCGCACTATATGTGCAAGATAACCTATTTCTTACTTTTGTCATTTTTGACATTTATTTTGTTATGGGGGTTTTTATCTTTGTTTATGGAATTCCTATTCTTGAGTTTCTAGAAGGCAAGTATGGTTATAGGTTTTAAGGCAATTATGTCCTCTATAAGGGTTCCCAAAACTTAACACTTCAGAAGGTCTTAGAACATACTAGTGAAAAATAATACTTGAATCAAGAATGAAAAGATGCTGCTATTTAAAACAAGTAATTAATGAACTACTAATTATGAAACTATCATCTCTGCTGCTGTCTAAATACAGAAAATTGATTTAAGCTACTGCAGTGAAGGAAATCAGAGATTGCAAAGAAAGTAAAACTAAAATCAAATTACATCATTCATAGTCTGATTTCTCGCCAGTTAGTCTAGCTATGGCTTTCGGAGATAATCGTCAATGACATGAGCAATCCAATATCTAATTGCAGAAAAGTAAACTAAAATCAAATCACAACATTCAATTTCAATCCCTCGCTAGTTAGTCTAGCTATGGCTTTCGGAGGTAACCGTCAATGAAATGGAGCAATCCAATATCTAATTGCAGAAAAAGTAACTAGAATCAAATCACAACATTCATATTTCAATCCCTCCGCCAGTTAGTCTAGCTATGGATTTCAGTGGTAACTGTCAATGAAATGAGCAATCCAAATCTAATTGCAGAAAAGTAAACTAAAATCAAATCACAACATTCATATTTCGATCCCTCGCCAGTTAGTCTAGCTATGGCTTTCAGAGGTAACTGTCAATGAAATGAGCAAGTTGATTTCTAACTAACTTAACAAAGCAAATGAACAAAACTAAAATCAACAAAATAGAACTAGGATTAAAAAACTAAGAAAAGAAAAGGCAGCAGAGGATCAATTCCATATCACTAGTTATTATGAAAATTATATACAGATGCCTGGGCTGCCTACTCTATCCTGAAACATGCACACACTGATCAGCGTTATACAAAGCTTGTAAAGTCATGGATAGAAGTGAAATGTTAGAAATATATACACAAGTGAATAACTATAAAACATGTGCAGTGAAAATAAAGAAATGACACATAAAGATTATACAACAACAATGGAAACAAAACCTTAGTGTGCAGGGGCCCTTTGCACAACCTCAACCAATAGGCTATCAATCCAAAATTACGTTCACGCAAGCATGTAGAACAAAGTCTTCTTATATATCTCAAAACACAGTTACAACAATAAAACTATTGTCACGGCTCAATGAGTTCTTAACAACAAAATTACTTTAAAAAAGACTAACTACTATGCGTATAGAAATGCGTTATTTATAACAAAGGTTACATAACTGTTTTCCTATAAAACTACGTGAACAGAGGACACGTGAAAAACAACGTCCATGGATTTAGCATCATGGTCGCCGAGATTATGTAATCTATTGAAAGCGGCTGTTGGATCCACATTGTGGTCAACCTACAAGTGTCATCGTACCTCTAGAGATCTAGAAACGGCCACGAAAATCTTCACGTGTTTGAAAATGGAGTCCTATTGTCGTAGGACTCTCCTGTTTGACCACCACTTGACCACCATTGACCATGTCTTTTCTTGATGAATCCAGCTAGACCAATAGGACTTGATCCATGTCCTGGTCATTTCCAACTTGCCCATGTGGCTTTCTTTGCCTGGTGACGCCTGCAACCTGTAGTTTAACAAAAACGACTGCGAAAAGTGGCTGCATTCCGTAGCTCATAAGCAAAAATATAATTCAAATAGCAAACACAAGGACATAGTTAAAAAAACCACTTTAAATGCTCTTTTATGACTAATATGTAATGATGTTGATAGTTTAGGAGGTCCAGGTGAATGGAAAGAATCTAGGAAAATGTGTAGGAAAGATACAAGTTCAGGGCTGAACATACCCCCACTGTGAAGGTGTTGCATGTCCCCATGCAACCAAAATTTTGACTATCCCCCCTTCAGATCATGTGCTCTGAGACTTCTGCCAGTAGATCTAGCCCTCTTCTTCTCTTTCTTGGTGCTGCTAACATCTTGGGCTTCCTCATCAAGCATCTGAATTTGAGGTTAATCAGTGCTCTACTTATCCTCCTGCACTTTTTCTTCAATTGGTCTTCAATTAAAATTGTCACAAGCCTGTGATGATACATGTGGGGTTCTATGTCCTCTATATTCTTTTGGACGGTTGTGCACATCTTTTTCAAGCTCAGTAATAAAAAGTAAGGCAGATGGAGGTTTGGTTTTCTAAAAAGTTCATCAGCAGCTGGGTATGATACATATACATTGATCCAAAACGACCTTCACATGTAATGAACTTTTGAATAATCAACAATAAACTGGCCCACTTCTCTTCTAAAGCATGGACAGGAATTCCTTGTTTGAATATAGTTACATCCATACCTGGATTGCGTAGGATAACTCTCCAAGCCTTCTCGTTAAAGCTCTTGTTCTTGAACCAGCGTTCTCCCTCTTGAGGGAGTTATGTAGCGGCTACCATGGATGTATCGGTAACTGTAAACTTGAAGTCCCCAATTTCCACCTTCAGGCCGTTAAAAAACCTCACAAAAGCTTTTGTAATCTCCTTATTGTAGCCTTTGAACTTTTGAATAAACCGTAGCCACCGTGCCTTTTTCAATATGTTTTTCACTTGCGGGTACCCCTCCATAAACTTGGGCCCTTCCGATTCTGCCCTCAACAACAGACCCCTTCTTTCCTTCTGTTCTTAAAATTCGTCTGCGTGAGAAGGGTTTAGTGGAGGTGAGACGGCTGGATTAGCGGGAGTGAACAGGGTTTATGGAGAAAACCAGTGACTGTGAGCGAAAAACAGAGGACAGGCAGCATAAGTGAATTCACGGAATGGATCGGAGGCTTATGTGAACAAGGTGGGAATGTAACCATGGCTTCAATAAAATAGTAGGGGAGTGAATTGAACCTGACAAAATTTTTAAACTGGACAACTGCGGAGTAGACGTAAACACGTTTATGAAATGGCTGCGGAATTTATGCGGTGGAGAAGAGCCGTAATCAAATCGGCCACGCCCCATAATTACAGGAGGAGTGTAAAAGTGCAGCCAAACACGAGTTAAATTCGAGGATTAATCATGAGGCCATTGGAAAAATAAATGCATGGTTCGTGGAGGAATCATAGGTCGTGGAATGGTTATGGAGGCTATCACGCCAATCATTGCATATAGTGGAGCTTATGATTTCATAACTATGCAAAAATGTGCTTTGAATGCCATTTGAAATAAATTTCTACTCATACCTTGGAATTTTTGCCACTTGTTGTCCATTAACCTTTGATCAATTGCTCCTTGTTGATGCTTTTAGGTGCCCCATGTCTTCATAATATGTCCTTGGTCATACCTGCATTTGATTTTCATTATTTTTGCCTATTATCTAACTGCCAATGTTGAATGACAAGGTGCTAGCTGTGAAAACACAACTAGCTGCGGAATCAGTTTGTAGCTGCGGAAACTGGATTCAGCTACGGAAGATGACTCAACGATCATATGACTGATTGGAGATGGATGGATTAATGACTGAGTGAATGAAAATGGTCATAATTTTTTTTATTGGCGGAATGAAATGAAATGAATGAAATGGAGTGGAATGAAATGAAGTGGAGTGGAATGAAAATGAAGTGGAGTGGAATGAAAACGAGAAAGAGAGAGATTTTTTTTTGGAAAATATAGGGCGTCAGAAGTTCCTGATTTTCACCTTGTATTTTCTGTATAAGACTGCCATTCAGTGATTGGGTTTTAGGCTTATAATTTTTTTTTTTTTTTTTTAGAACAGAAAAGAACAAAGGCTAGGTTGGTGGAGAAGAAGGATTCTTCTTCACCAACCTTATTGCAGAATTATCTTGAAAGATTTTGACAAATTCCTCTTTTGAGAGTGGCTTATGATAGATCTTTAATCGGTGACCATTCACAATAAGAGGAGTTTGAAATTTATCAATGGTTTTGATTCTTACCGCTCCATTGCTAAAGACTTTGTCAATCTCATATGGCCCAAGCCAATGAGTCTGAAGTTTTCCTTTGAAATCTTTAAACTTGGAATCAAATAGCAATGCCCAGTCTCCTTCTTGAAACTTTTTCTCTTTGATGTATTTTTCATGCCACTTAGCTCTTTGATATTGAACTAGATTAGTGCTTAGGATCGCCTCTTGTCTCATCTCATCTAGCTCATTCAACTGCTCCATTCTATGCTTTTGGGCTTCTGATAGATCCATCCCCAACTGAACTTCCATCTTGAAATTTTTGACTTGGAACTCAATGGGGAGCAGGACTTCTTTCCCATAAACAAGTTCATAGGGAGAATGTCCTGTTGTATTTCTCCATGTAGTTCTATAGGCCCATAAGGCTTCAAGAAGTCTTTTTGCCCAATCTCTTCTGTGTAGATGAACAATTTTGGTGATGATGCTTTCGAGAACTTTGTTTGTAGACTCCACTTGACCATTTGCTTGCGGATGGTAAGGAGTAGATATTCTGTGATTGATTTTGTATTCTTCCATCAGCTTCTCCACCAAGTTGGATGTGAATTGGCTTCCCTGATTTGTCACAATTTCTCTTGGAACACCAAAGCGAGTAAAAATATCCTCATAAAGAAAACTAATAACTGAATTTTTAGTAGCAGAAAATAATGCTTTGGCTTCTACCCATTTAGTGACATAATCAGTACATACCAATATATACTTCTTTTGCTTAGATGGCAGATTAATAGGCCTAATGAAATCTAAAGCCCATTTTTCAAAGGGTTCGATGAGTACCTATGGTTGCAATGGCATTTCATTTGAAAGGGTAGGTTTCCCTACTCTTTGGCAGCTGCCACACCTTTTGACATATTGTTTTGCATCTTTGAAGAGGGAAGGCCAATGACATCCTAAAGAGAGGATTTTATAGGCTGTCCTTTTGTCAGCAAAGTGTCCGCCGCATGGTTCATCATGACATGCCTTGAAGATATCAGGCATTTCATCTTCCCTAACACATCTTCTGATCACAAGATATGGCCCTAGCTATAAACCTTCCCCTAGAATCTCTTGCTCTATGCATGCCATTTTTTATTTTTATTTTTCTCCTCAAGTTGGGCTAATAATTCTCTTTCTAATCTTCCATATCACACGAGGTACAAGAAAAGAGCATACTCAAGAAATTATTGAACCAATAACTCTCTTTTCTGATCCTCTAGATCACACTAGGTGCAAGAGGAAAGCATACTTCAAAAATTTATCAATGTTTCCATTCTTTTTATTGTTATTTTGGTTTTTTTATTTTTATTTTAAGAAATTGGCTACCTAGTTACACTTCCCCGGCAACGGCGCCAAAATGTTTGGTCAATTTAGTGTGTCCTAAATTTCTACATTAATTATCATTCCGGGATTCGTAAGCTGAAAAAGTGTGGCGCACTATATGTGCAAGATAACCTATTTCTTACTTTTTGTCATTTTTTATTTTTATGATGTTTTGGGGTTTTTTATATTTGTTTATGTAATTCCTATTCCTAAGTTTCTAGAAGGCAAGTATGGTTACAGGTTTTTAAGGCAATTATGTCCTCTATAAGGGTTCCCAAAACTTAACACTTCAGAAGGTCTTAGAACATACTAGTGCAAAATAATACTTGAATCAAGAATGAAAAATATGCTACTATTCAAAACAAGTAATTAATGAACTACTGATTATGAAAATATCATCTCTGCTGCTGTCTAAATACAGAAAAATGATTTAAGCTACTGCACTCAAGGAAATCAAAGATTGCAAAGAAAGTAAAACTAAAATCAAATTACATCATTCATAGTCTGATTTCTTTCCAGTTAGTCTAGCTATGGCTTTCAGAGATAATCATCAATGACATTAGCAAACCAATATCTAATTGCAGAAAAGTAAACTAAAATCAAATCACAACATTCATATTTCGATCCCTCGCCAGTTAGTCTAGCTATGGATTTTATAGGTAATCGTCAATGAAATGAGAAATCCAATATCTAATTGTAGAAAAGTAAACTAAAATCAAATCACAACATTCATATTTCAATCCCTCGCCAGTTAGTCTAGCTATGGCTTTCGGAGGTAATCATCAATGAAATGAGCAATCTAATATCTAATTGAAAACAAGTAAACTAAAATCAAATCACAACATTCATATTTTGATCCCTCACCAGTTAGTCTAGCTATGGATTTCGAAGGTAACCTTCAATGAAATGAACAAGTTTATTTCTAAACTAACTTAAAAAAGCAAATGAACAAGACTGAAATCAACAAAACAGAACTGGAATTAAAAGAAACTAAGAACAGAAAAGTCAGCAAAGGATCAATTCCATATCACTAGTTATTGTGAAAATTATATACAGATGCCTGGGCTGCCTACTCTATCCTGAAACATGCACACATTGATCAACGTTATACAAAGCTTGTAAAGTCATGGACAGAAGTGAAATGTTAGAAATATATACACAAGTGAATAACTACAAAACATGTGCAGTGAAAATAAAGAAATGATACATAAAGACTATACAACAACAATGGAAATGAAACCTCAGTGTGCAAGGGCCCTCTGCACAACCTCGACCAACAAGCTATCAATCCAAAATTACATTCACACAAGCATGTAGAACAAAGTCTTCTTGTATATCTCAAAACATAGTTACAACAATAAAACTAGTGTCAAGGCACAGTGAATTCTTAACAGAAAAATTATATTCCAAAGGCTAACTACTATGCGTATAGAAACGCGTTATTTATAATAAAAAATTACATAACTGTTTTCCTAAAAAACTATGTGAATAGAGATAGGTAAAATACAACATCCATGGATTTATCATAATGGTTGCTGTGAAGATTAAATCTATCTAGGGTGGCTGTTGGATCTGCCTTGTGGAGTAGTCCACAGGTGTCGATATGTTCCCAGGGATCTAGGAATGACCATGAAAGTCTTCACGTGTTTAAAAACGGAGACCTGTTGCCATAGGACTCCTATGTTTGACCACCGTTTGACCACCTTTGACCACGGCCTTCTTTGATGAATCCAGCTGGACCAATGGGACTTGATCCATGTCCAGGTCATTTCCAACTTGCCCATGTGGCTTGCTTTTCCTGGTGACACCTGCAACCTGAAGTTTAACAAAAACGGTTGCGGAAAGTTGAACCAGTTGCGGAATGTGGCTGCATTTCGCAGCTCATAAGAAAAATCCAATTCAAATAGCGAACACAAGGACATAGTTAAAAAACCACTTTAAATGCTCTTTTATGACTAATATGCAATGATGTTGATAGCTTAGGAGGTCCAGGTGAGTGGAAAAAGTCTAAGAAAATGTGTAGGAAAGATGCAAGTTCAGGCTCAATAATCATCAACGACATTAAAATCATTTGATGGATGAACATACACCCCATACGAGAGTTTAAGTAACTTGCAAGTCGAACTGGGGGGCAAAATAGTAGAAATTGATGTTGAAGTTATCGACAGAAACCTCAATTACAACATCCTACTGGGAAGGCCTTGGATATATGCTATGGCTGCGATTGTGTTGACGTACTTCAGGAAGATTGCATTTCCCTTCCAAGGAAGAATCACAATCATCGACCAACAAACATTTCTCCCCAACAGTTCACAAGTTACGGGAAGCATTCCGATGATCCACAGAAGCCCTCATTTGCTTCAAAATATTGGAGTAGGCCTACTAAAAGACCCTACATTAATGGGGACTTTTTCCCTACTACCTCCAAACAATCTAGCGGAAGTGGCCACGATGGGAACCTGAAATATGGTATCTTCAATTCAAAAGATGTCCGAAAATGATATTTGCATGGATCATCAACAGGTGTTGCCTCCAAGCCCAATAGAAATATTGTAGCAATCAATGTTTTCAGCTTGGGAGGAAAACCCAAATCAACGCTCATCAAGAATTTGGATAGATAGATCTAAGGAATATGGCACCACTTCAGATCCTTGGTCGCAAGTACATTCTACAGATGAAGGAAATGTTCAGTCAATGATTATTGACAGGGCACCATGGGAAGATTACCACCATTGTTCCCATCTTTCATATTGTAAGGAAGATAGTTCCAGTGACCTTGATCATCCCTCAATTTTTGATTTTCTATCAAATACTGTAAATACAGTGGATTCTAAGTGAAACCTGTCCAATATTGAAGAGACTATCACCATCAATATCTTGACCAAAATAGATGTTGTAGAGAATATTCATGTCGGCAAATCTTGTTCTTCTTCAGAACTGGAAATATATTACGCTCTTTTTTGCGAGTTCAGAGATGTCTTTGCTTGGTCATAGACGAAATGCCAGGCATTGACTCGAGCATAGTTGAACACAAAATTAAGATGTATCCAGATGTCAAACTAGTACGAAAATGGCTCTGGCAGGTGCACCCCAAGAAAGCTGCTGCCATTAAGGCGGAAGTTGAAAAACTTCTCCATGCTGGTTTTATTTACCCAGTTCCTCTAACCGATTGGGTATCGAAGAGAAAGCAAGGAACGATTAGAGTGTGCATCGATTATAGGGATGTAAATCAAGCTTGTCCAAAAGACAACTACCCTACACCCTTCATTGACCAGATCATTGATGAATGCGTCGGATGTGAAATCTTGTAATTTATAGATGGATTTTCTGGGTATAATTAAATAAATATCCGACCACAGGACCAGTCAAAGACTACATTTATTTGTCTGTGGGGCACATTCACATACTGCAAGATACCCTTTGGTTTAAAGAACGCAGGGGAAACATTTTAGAGGGCAATGAATTATGCCTTCCATGCCATCAAGAACATCATTCAACCATATCTCGACGATCTTCCTGCTCATTCGCGAAAGCGGACCGATCATCCGCAACATTTGAGAGCGATATTTCTACGTTGCTGACACTACAAGATATGACTCAATCCACACAAATGTGTGTTTTGTGTCAGTTCTGGTCATTTACTTGGCTTTGTGGTCTCAAAAGATAGGATCCGTCTCGACCCATGTAAGGTTCAGGTAATCGTTGATTTGCCTCCACCTTCAAATTTGCTTCAGATTCAGAAACTCCAAGGGAAATCAAACTTTCTGAGGAGGTTCATTCCAAGTTATGCCGAACTTGCTAAAGGTTATACTCGTCTGTTGAAAAAAGAAGTACCCTTCATATAGGATCAGGTCGTGCAAGCTTCCTTTGATGCTTTAAAGGAATCCCTGATAAAAGCATCATTACTGTATGCTCCTGATTATCAAAAAGACTATAACCTGTATCTGGCTGCAGCAGATACGACCATAGCAATGGTTTTAGTTCAAGAAGACAATGGAATTGAACATCCTATCTATTATTTAAGCCAAAACTTAAATGATACGAAAAGCAAGTACTCCTATGTTGAAAAGCTAGCTCTCGTAGTTGTTCAAGCGATACAGAGATTTCGATGCTACATCCTCTTTCGAAAAACTACTATTTTGTCAGACTACAACCCCATGACTTATATCTTGTCGCGACAGTTACTAGAGGGAAAATATTCCAAATGGATAACAATTTTGCAAGAGTTTGATATGGAATTCGTAAAATCCAAATCAAAGAAAGCTCTGGTTTTCGCGGAGTTGCTATGTGATCTCTCATCGTCGTCCAATGATTCAACATCCAATCCAACAATCGTGGATGAATCTTTGTTTCTGATATCTTCAAGTGATCCGTGGTATGGAGATATAATCATCTATCTCTAGACCCAAACATATAGGTCTAATACCTCCCGTTCAGAGCAGCAACATACTCGATACTAAGCAAAATACTACATGATCGTCGGTGATACACTTTACCGTCATGGTATCGATACAGTTCTACGGAGGTTCCTCACCCATGAGGAGGTTGAAAAAGTCTTGAATGCTTGTCATTCAGGCATGTGTGGGGGACATCAATTTGGTTACGCTACAACACAAAATATTTTATGAGCAGGGTACTTCTGGCCAACAATGTTCAAAGATTGCATAACAACAGTTAGAAGTTGTCATGCTTGTCAAATCTTCGACCACAAAACCAAAATACCACCTACCACTGTAGCCAGTAGTCGCTGTTGGGCCATTCGCCAAATGGGGCATAGATTTCATGACATGTAACCCCACCTCGGCTGGGGGGCATGGGCATATCATAGTCGCAATTGACTATTTTACGAAATGGGCCGAGGCGATGCCTACATTAAACAACAGAGGCGAAATGACTGCTCTTTTCTTTTTCAACCATGTAGTCTCTAGATTCAGTGTTCCACAATCTATAGTCACAGATCATGGATCACATTTTCGCAATCACATGATGGTTGAGTTGGCTGCCGAATTGGGACTGTCCCACGATAGCTCTACTCCGTATTATCCGCAAGCTAACGGGCAAGTTGAAGCAATCAACAAAGTCCTGAAGCACATGATGCAAAAGATGATTGAAGTCCATAAACAGAATTAGCACCTAATCCTATACTCAGCCTTGTGGGCATACTGGACATCGGTGATAAATGTGACCAGGTTTACACCCTTTCAGCTGGTGTATGGCCTGGAAGCAAGCTTACCAGTTCAATGCAAAATCTCGTCCCTCAAGCTCATAGTCGACCTTCTCCCCGAAACTTCAGAATAGGAGGCTCGTTTCTTGGAATTAATCCAACTGGATGAAACCCGTCATGATGCTACCTTGGCTAACAAAGCCCATAAGAAACGAGTCAAGGCACAGTTTGACAAGAATGTTAAACCCCGTGTCTTCTCAAAAGGCGACCTGTTCTTACTTTATGACCAGGAGGCCGATAAGTTGGGAATAGGTAAGTTCAAGTCTTTATGGAAGGGCCCCTATATTTTCAAGCATGTATTGGCAAAAGGAGCCTACGAGTTAGTTGATTATGATGGGATTCCACTGGCACAACCCCATAATGGGTTGTACCTTAAGCGTTACTATGCTTAACTCAGTATAGTAACCCCTATGCTTTTGTTACATTTTTGCTTTCACTAAGAGCAATCGTTTGTGGTTAGGTAATCCACTTTTGCATTTGTTACAGATGTCAAACCCATTGGAACCATTTGTTGGATATGCCGACGGAGCAAGCCTTAGTTCGCGGAACCTATCTTCTGCGGCCTAGGCCATCTTTGATCCAAGCAGTGAGCTAGTAAGTTTCAGAGGGGTATGTATTGGCCAATCAACGAACAACATCGCTGGATATAGTGCATTGATAGAGCTCCTCTCTGATGCCATCGCACATGGCATACACCGAATTTTTGTCAGGCTAGACTCACAGCTCGTCATTCTACAGCTCACCAGTATCTATTCTATACGGAATCCAACTATCTATCGCATGTTCCTAAAGGTCAAGATTTTGGAAAGACAGATTGATTCTATCCAATATCAACATATTTCCAGAAACTTAAACACATTAACGGATTCATTGGAAAATTATGTGTTAGATAGACATTTGCAACATTTATAAAAGAAAAGCATTTCATCAATATTTGCATCAGGATCATGTAACTTAACCAAAATGAAGCTCCGAAAATCAAAAATATATATATAACTGTTTATGGTTTACACATAGTGTTCTGTGTCCGAGACAAAATCGGTAAAATGACCCAAAAACTCAAAATGCTAGGGGGCACCCTAGTCTAATGGTGCTGGTGATAACAAGTCACCGCTTGTGCAATCATGCGTAAAAGCCTAGTCCATCGGCGTGGCACGCCAATAGTATGTCGTTGTAATCTCAGAGGCGGCTTGTCAGTCCTCACATCTGAAATACCGAGAGTGAGGCCTTCGATTTGATCCTGCAATGCTGTAAGAGTCTTGGCCACATCCAGGTCACAAAGGACAACCCTCCCTACAGCCTCTCCTCTCTCCTGCTGGAATGGCAGCTGGTGCTCTCAGGTGCACTGTTGGTCGCACCGGTTCGATATTTGCATGAGCACATGAGTTTTGATTAGTCTTGATAAAAGGAAGCATAGGAACATTATAAAAGCAATGAACAGGGATATGGGCAGAAATTTTACCTATAGCACTCCACTGCTCACCATTCGGCAGCACCAAATCTGGGTCACCCCGGAAATCCATACTAGCATATGGACACTCGACATAAACCATCTCTTGACAATTGAACCACTCGAAGAAGGCATCAGAGAAAGAAACCTGTGGCTGACCGGCATGTCGGGCCATAAGGTCAACCCATCTCTGCATCTGTGGCTCAGTTGGTGGCAGCAAACCAAGTGAAATGTACTGTGGCTACATCAGTGGGATCTTCTCCAAGGCAAAAGTGGTCAAAATGGAATCATAGCCAAAGTTCTTAGATCGCCCATTTTTCACCTTGGTAAGCTCTTCTTTTATCACTGGAAGTACTGCATCACACCAGTTGAACACCTTCGGTTCAAGGCATTCTAAGGCATACTACATATAGGACCTATTGGCTAAGTGAAGAGCCGCACTACCATCCAATCTAGCAAAGGTGAACAAGATGGTCCTCAAAGACTAGTCAGTGAAATCTCAGATGTTGATCTTCCCGTACCTACTCGACTGATATCCTTCTCTACAGTATCAGTGAATATAATCCCTCACAGATTCGCCCCCATGGGCGGAACCTAATTGTGAGAGAGGGGCACCACGCCTCGATAAACTGGTCAAAAAATAGATGTCCACGATAGTCAAGGGGATGGATTTGACTCTGATCTAGAACACCTGGTTGGTAGGATCCCATGCATCGAGGAAATATTGCAACAAGTTGATTTGTTGCCTGATGCTAGAGATGCAGAAAAACTTGAGCTAACCACAGTTCCGTAATGCAGTTACAGTACCCAGATCATGTAAAGAAACCATGTCCTCTTCTTCATGCTTGTGTTCTCACCTTGTAACAACCATTTTGCTCTGATGAATCGCTGAAAACAAACAAGAGAAGAGTCAGGTTCCTGATTTAGCAAAAAATAGGCAAGATTTCCATGAAAAAACAGTGCACAAGTTTCCCTCCTTGCGCCCATTTCACCCCAACTGTGTACTGGGAGCGATGCATATTGATTGGCCAATGGCCAGCTTTGTATGCATTGCACCTTTTGATATACATAGGGTGCGACGGGGGCATAATGAATTGTTCAAACCGTAGAGGCTCAGAAAAGCAAGGAAACATGCTCCGAATTCAGAAAGGAAAGAATGCAACTGAAAAGCACAAGTTAAGCTCCTACTTGGTCCAGATGGTACCAATAATCCTCCACAGAATCTCCTGGAATCAACTAGTGAAAATTAGGGGGAAAACACCTCCAAAGCTCCAACAATCTCAAGCTCAAATGAAATGGTAAAATGAGGGGTTAAAAACTACTTTTAAGTTACTTTTCAAGTAATTCGAGTAGGGTATTAGTGTTTTAACTCATTTTTCAAGCATGTATTCTCATTTCTAATCAGTTTGATGGAGCAATTGAACAGGTAGTGCGACCGTCAAAAGAACATGGTGTTAACGATGGGTCGAATTTCAACGACCATTATCACAAGTAGTTTTTATGTGAAGTTTAAGCTCGTTAAAAATTAAACCTAAGCAATGAGAAAATGTTCCCCCAGAGTTTAAGCTCATTAAAAAATTAACCAACCTCTGGTAAATAACCATTGCGAATGCATTATCATCAGCTTTTTGAGCCCTGGTTGTGTTCTTACCATCACCTCCACTCTGTTTTAGCCGATCATACGCCTCCATTTGATTGTTTAACCTTTTTAGGAACAACTGCGATGAGTGATTCTGTTAGCCATCCTTGTGACACTGCCGTGATTGGAAAATTCCAAACCTTACCTAGAATCAACAGCTACCCGAAAATATCACTCGCTCCTCAAAAACGAGTCTCCTTTAAGCTCTTTTCATCTGACTCATAAAATATGAAAATATTACCGAGAAATTGGCCTCTCCATCTCGTTACAGCTACCAGAGGTGCTATCTCTCCTCTAGATTTTAAAATTTTTGGACCTGAGGGATTATTACACAAAAAGATCGAGTGCTGGTTTTGTTCGGCTCGTTAAAACTATCGAAAATTCATCCCTTTCTTATTATTTTATACTTTTTCAGACTTAAGGGATTATATGATGAAAAAGGATTGCTGGAGTTTCCTTTCCGTCCCTTTTCAGACTCTCTAAAATTGAAAAAGGACCGAGTTGTCTTTGTCATTAAACTCGTTAAAACCAATAG
>APFE030100777.1:97601-124913 GCA_000404065.3 Pinus taeda
ACATTCTTGTATGTTTGCTAATATATGCATTTGTGTGGTCAATATATATCTGGTCCTATATTGTTTATGATTGTAGATCTCTGCACTTTGAAGGTATTATGCTGCTTTGACTTTATAGGTACTCTTTGAAGCAGAGTGGTCAAGGGAGCAGTAGCAAAGATCTGTCAAAGGGGAGAAGGAACAAGCGAAGAACCAAGCAAAATATTGAGGTTGGTATTCTTTGCTCCTCTCCTATATACTTCTCGTAAAGGAAAAAAAAGGTAACTTTAATATGTTTGTTTCTAAGATAACTACCCATCTTAGTGGGACTAGCAGCTCTGCATAGACACTAGATTTCCCGATAACAGAATGTGGGAGCACCATTTTCTCAGCGTAGACAGAGGAGGTCACCTGAGAGGTACATTCGATACATGGCCCTTGTTGGGGAATGTGTTGAGACCAAGGTACATTTAGGTTGATGCTATGGTGGAGGAGTATGACTCCATAGTTTGTAACAACGTTTGGGACGTGGTTCCAAGACCGGAGAACAAGTCATTTGTGAGTTCCCGTTGGCTTTACAAGGTAAAGTAAGCTGCTGATGATGGGAGGATCATGTTGCTGCAATATAATTCCTTTCTTGCTGAGAGGGACTGTTGAAAGGTGGCAACAAGAATATTCCAATTTAAGTTTTTCCTTGAATTAAATTGTGAATTAAAATCGAATTTAGTCTTAACAACTACTTGGAAATAATTAATTAAGTTATTTTGACTTAATTAGTTGGAGAAATTCCAAGTTTAGAAGTCTTTCTGAAGTCATGCAAGAGTTATCCCTTAAATTAAGGAGACAAGATTGAGTTATATTTGAGTTGTAATTAGTTAGCTCAATTTACTGAGTTAAGTCCACTTAAATTAGTTCCAAACTGTTTGAGGAACTAATAGAGAGCTAACAGTTAGTTGATGCATGCATGCACTCAACTGGTGTACTCTAGTTAACTAAAGATTCTCTCATTAGAAATTCATGCATGTCTATTCTGAGAAAGACCCATTTAAGATTAAAGACAAAGACATTTTACTATTAGTTGCATGTGTTTTCCTATAAAGAAAACTCATGCATGCAGAACGGATAATTCCTTGAGGATTGCGCAGTTCTGACAGGGTGTGAGATCAGTGTGAGAGATCAGTTTTCCACTTTGTAAGAGGAAATCATCCCAGAGGAACAACACAAGCAAATAGGAGCTTGGAGGGCAGTGAGGAAGGTTTGTGAGAAGCCAGGTTGCTTGTGAGCATCTGTGAGGATTGTATTGAGAGCTGGCTAGCTGTCAGAGCTAAGGCTTTGTGTAATTCCTATGTATTTACACCTTGTATGATACTACAAATAGTGGGGTTTTTAGCTGAGGCTTTCCCCAAAGTATTTTCATGTGTATTGTGCATTGATTCTTCTTCTTATGGTTATATGTGTTCAGCTCGATCTTTAAGCTTCCCCAAAGCAAACTTTGATAGTAGAAGTAGGCTATAGTATTTTGCTTTGATCTATATTGCATTAACGGGTTAACCTACAACAGATTTTCTACATGGTATCGTCAAAGCTGGATTCGTAGAGAATTTGTAGAATTTCTATAGGAAGAACTTAGAATTCAAAGACTAGGTAAACTAACAAAATAAATTTTTAATTTATCAGGGGATTGGTGTCTCTGTTTAGGTAGTAGCCTAAAAAAGAACATTTCAGAGCCTATAAGAATTGGGAGTGAGTGTTTCCAACAAGTTGTAGCTTGCAAAATAAAAGAGGGGTTGAAGCCTCTTGTAGGTGAGTTCCTACAAAAGTTGATGTAAAAAGGGAGCAGGTGCTTGCATTTATATCAAAACAACAAAATTCATGGTTTTCTCTATTTATGTGTTTCCACTTATATCTAGTGTCTAAATGTGTTGCATGTGTTTCTTGTGTGTTTTCCTTTGAATTCATGGTTAATATTTGAACACCTATATAACTCTACTAATTGTTAAATAAAAGGTTAAAAGGATATTAAAATAATTTAAAAATTTTCATCACTAAAAGACATAATTATTGATTCAACTTCCACCCTCTCTTTGAGTAATTTCCTAGTTTCCAACAACTTCTTCATTCACTAGGACTATTAGTTTCTTCTTCCTTCACTAGGTCTCTCTACTGCTTCTTCATTTATCAGGTATACTTCTCCCAAAACTTGTTTCTTTTGGCTTCTTCCCAGGACTAAATTTTCCCAACCTGCCACATATCAAATTTTCAGTTCTAACTTTAAAATTTATACCACATGTACCTAGATATATTTTCTCTGTCTGATCCAAATTGTACAGTTTGAAACATCTCCAAAATAAAGTTATAACAAAAATTCCAAGTTGACCTAATTGAATCATGTTTGAGAAGCATTCAAGAACGCTAACTTCCTCATATAATATATCTAAAATTATAATGAAACAAGGTATGGAATTTATATCATAAGTATCTTGAGATCTCTTCTTAGTCTCCTCCAGAGTTCATATTTTGAAACATCAAACAAAGAAATATATAGAGAAAATACTAAGCTAGCTTGTATCAAGAAGATTTTAGGTGCATTCAAGAAGCCTAACTTTGTTTCAAGATATTTATGAAATTATAGTGAATCAATGTTCGTAATTTTAACTATAGGTATGTGAAGATATTCTATTTGTATCCTACAAGTTTCATGGTCTAAAACGTCCTAGAATAAAAGTTATAACAAAATTCCCATGCTAACCTGTTTGAAGAAGATTTCATGAGCATTTAGGAAGCCTAAATTCATTAGAGCATATTTTCTAAATTATAGTGCAACAAGGTCTAAAATTTGAACCACAGGTACATGACAATCTTCTATCTATGTCCTCCAAGTTTCACAATATAAAACATCCTAGAATAAAAGTTATAGCAAAAAATTCCAATCGAAGAAGATTTTAGGAGCATTCAAGAAGCCTAACTTCCTTAGATCATATGCTCGAAATTATAGTGAATAAGGGTATGAAATTTGAATAATAGGTACATAAATATTCTCTATTTATATCCTCCAAGTTTCACATTCTGAAACATCCAAAAATAAACTTAATAGAGAAAATTCCTAGACGATTCCTTAATCTGATAAATCACATTTTTTCTTCCACCTTTATACTCCAAGAAACACCCCAGAGGTTATTCCTCAGCTCCTTTTGTGACCTCATATCTCACTTTTATTGGACATGTTCAAATGAACTCATATTACCTCTATTTATAGTGTTTGTATGTTCACTTATGTGGCTGACTTGTAAACTTGGTTGGGTCGGCATGCTTGTACTTTGGTTGGGTCATCTTAACAAAATCTTTAATATCTCTACATTCCTATGGAGTTAGAGGGAGTGCCATATACATTTGGAAAATTCTTGGAATAATATTTCCAACCACATATCTTATGTTTCCATGTGATGATCTAGATTGGATCAGTATATTGTTTTTCATCCATATTGATGCTTTTAGAGTGGAAAAAGTGGAGGAAAAAGCTCACAAGACCATTTTTATTGGTGAGACCCAATTTGAAAAATTGGGGTCTAAAACCTTAAGTGAGAAGTTTGAGGCATTAAACGATGTTTTTAGGGGTAGGAATTTGTTTCTTACACAAACATTTCCAACAACATAAGAATCACCTTAGCTAGAGTATGTACGCAAAAGTTATTCCACTTGAAAGTTGAACTTTTTATTTTCACCAACATAATTAGAGAGGATGCCATGTCAACTCTCATAACTCATGGAAAATATGCTAGCCACATGATTATCATGAGGAATACTCTAGAAGAGTCCATATTGTAACTTTGGCTAAGAGTTGAGGGAGTCAAACCTAGCCACTATTAGGTTATTGGGCTATGTTATAATCATGCCACTAGGAGGAAAAGGGTTCCATTCTTTTCGAGTGCACTTGTTCAATAAATGAGTAGAGTAGTCAAGAGGGATAGGGAGAGAGAATATTGAGAGTATTTGTGCATTTTAGTAGTACACGAGCCACATACCTTACTTCTTTATACTCACAATCATTTTCTATTCAGAGAAAGAGGTAGAGTGACCTCACCTTCTAGCTAGGTTTCCTCCTCAAAGGGTTTTACAAGTTATATCTTGTGTCATATCATTGTTTGCGAGTTTTTATTTCACTATTCTCTATTTTATGCATAAATTTTAATTTTCATGCATACACCTTAAACAATAACATACATATTCATAATCTAAATATAAAGAAACCCTCATAGTGTAGATTTGAGATCTTTTAAATATAAATTTATCAAATTTGTTGTGATTAACTATCCAATGGAATATCCATGGTAGTTTACATATCATATTGGTATTAGAGCAAGTTTCTTTGGGTATATTGTGGAGATTTGCAGGGGTTCTATATCAGCTAAGCCAAAAGTCAGTCATGGCTAATGAATCAATGAGTAATCGCCTTGATCCTACATAGGGGATATTTTGTGGTTGGAAGCACAATTTGCAGATATAAGCTACAACGTGAACCTCCTCATTTCAACCCTAAGCAATAAGCTTTGGCTATTCAAAGAAGACGAGGGTTTTTAATGCACAAGACCGAATAGAGGGGAGATCAAGAGATTGGGAAGAAATAGAGAGTGATCGAAAGAAAGGACCCAAAAGAGATCAACCCATATCAAGTGTCATGAACCATTCACAACCCTTATTAAAAATATAAGCGAAGGTTAATATCAAGCCATACCAAGGTTAAATCCATGGAAAGTTTTAGGGGCTAATATTCGTAAGTGGGTGAATTTTCCATGGTTTTTCTAAAAAAAAGATTCACAAATTTCCATTTTTTCTAAAAATGATTCGCCCAAATTTTATAGAGTAAAATTATTTGACCTTAAATATCACCAACATTATATATAGAGACTACATAAAACTATTAGAAATTTGTATATTTTCACAAAAATATCACCTAACATTATAAAGATTATTATGGACTAGTGAGATTCGCTAAGGTTTCTTAAATTTAAGATATATTTCCATATTTAAAATTTTCCCTTGTCAACTCTTTCAAGCTAAATCACTAGTTCTAGCAATTACAAGCTATTTCAGTGTTCATCATATAGAGGAAGAACATAAGATTTCATTTTTTGCAACTGAAATTAGAGGGCCATGCCCTAAGCTAGTGGGAAAGCCACATAGAGATTTTGAGGTTGGAGGGAGATCCTCCAGTGGCTAAGTGGAAGGGATTTAAAACACTCATAAACTCACAATTTTACACTATCAAGTATTTAGAGGAATAATGGATTAGGTGGCACTACTTTAGGTAGAGACATGGGCAGAGTGTACAAGAGTACACCATAGAGTTTAGAAAGATGGCCATTATTTTGGGTATCTCCCCAGAGAAGATAGATGTACTCCACAAGTATATGAGGGGTATACATAGTCATCTATGGAAGTATGTAATGTTTTTTAAGCCCATATTGGTGGATGAGGCCTGTGTATATGCACAATATCTTGAGAACATAGGCCAAAATAAAGGGCAATCAAGTGCTCAAAGCATAAGGAACACTAAGACATTTCTAAGGAGGGGAAGAAGAAGTGCAAAGGGGGATAAGATAAAAAGAAGAAACCACAGCACATCAATGTGAGGATTCCAACAACCACTTTAATATTGATGACAATACATAGGAGAAGTGTTGGAAGTTGCATCGAGAGCTTAACTTGAAGAACAAAAAAGAAATATAACAAGTAGAAGAATTTCATGGAAATTTATTTGAGAAACTTGTTTGAAAGAAACTTGAAGGTGGAAGAGAAGATCATTTGTACGTCAGTGAAAAAGGAGCTAAATCTGAGTAGCCTTTAGCAACAAGAAGAGAAAGAAATGGCCAAACGCTTCCACATAAAGATACAGTTCAAGAAGACAAAATTTGATTCTTGTTTTGACTTAGGATTGAACATGAATCTCATTGCAATAGAGTTGGTCAACAAATTATGATTAGAATTTCATGATCATCCAAGCCTATATCCATTAGGATGGGTAAATAGGGATGCAAAGTTGAAGGTAACATATTAGTGCAAAAAATATTTTCCACCAGTGTTGATTTTATTGATGAAGTAGGGCTAGATGTGATTCTCCTTTATGTATGCGGAATCATGTTTGGAAGTCCGTACGTGTACATGAAAGATGAAATCTTCATGAAAAGTTCCAACCAATACTGACTCGTCAAGGATGGAAAATCATTAACCATAAATGCACACAATGGAAAGTTGAAAATTTCACTGGTAAGTGCCAACCAAACCAAGAAATTGATCATAGTAGCAAAACAATTTATTCTATCATTTTCAAGAGATAATTTTTAAGAGTAAATACATCCCTATAGGGGTGTACTAATAAATAGAAATGAAAACTATAAGAGTTTATACAAGCATATAATGAAGTGTTCTGAGATCCTACAAAGTTACCACTGAAGAGGGAAGTACAACACGAGATCCCGTTATTTCCAGACTCCCCATTGCCAAACATTGGGCTATACATGTAGTATGTTATAGAAGCGAGTGAGGTGAAGAAATAGTTTCTCATTGGAACAATATTTCATTCAATCAAATACACCACGATGTGGGTCACCCATCACCATTGTACCAAACAAGGATGGGACTTAGCAGATGAGTATTGATTGGGGTGTTGAATAAAATTACACTCAAGAATAGGTACCCTCTACCTAAGATAGATGATCAATTGGATCAGTTGCATCAAGTGAAATACTTCCTTCACCAAGATCGACTTAAAGTATGGATATCACCATGTTCAAGTCAGTGAAGAACGTACCTAGAAGATAACATTCAAAACTAGTCAAGGTTTCTATGAGTTGTTAGTCATGCCACTTGTCCTATGCAATGCACGAACTACAGCTATGAGGTTAATGAATGATATATTATACCCTTTTATAGATTCATTTATTATTGTTTATTTAGATGATATAATAATATATAACGTTACTTGGAAGGATAAAATCTCACAATTGACACCATGTGCTAGAGGCATTAAAGAAGCACTAGCTACTCGGAAACCTCAAGAAGTATGATTTCTCAAAACAATCTTTGGCGTATATGGGGTATGTGATAGGTGGAGGAAAGATGACTATAGATTCTACAAATATGGAAGCCATAATGAAACAGTCAGTGACTACTAATGCTTGAGGTTAGGAGTTTCGTTGGGGTGGCACGATACCTGAGGAAGCCTCATTTTCATCGGTAGTAGCAACACTCCATGATATAAAAATAAGTGGCAAGAATTTCCAGTGGGAAAGGGTCAACGGAGGGCATTTGAGGAGTTGAAGAAGAAGATCAATAAAGCACCAACTATGGCATTGCCAAACTTCGAACAACCCTTTGAAGTGGAGACAAATGTGAGTGGGTATGCTATGGGAGCGATCTTGATGAAAGGAGGAAGCCTGAATGCTACCATTCTAAAGTGTTTCATGGGGAATTTCTTAACTCCCCTGCATATGACAAGGAGCTCTATGTCCTGGTGCAAATTATGAATAAGTGGAACTACTACTTGATGGGAAAGGAAATAATAATCTGCAAAAATTATGAACCACTACAGTGCTTGTAGGCCCAAAGTAAGCTACAACAGACCAGACATTACAAGTGGATGGAGTTTCTACAAACATTTCATCTAGTGATCAAATATACGAAGGGAAACACAAAAAATTGGACGAAATGCTTTCACGTCCACCCACATCAAAGATTATAAATTTGGGAACTATAATGCACATGGATACATTCACCCATGATGCATATAGAGAGGCATATTCAGAGGATGAGGACTTTAAGGACGTGTTTCAACAGTTGTAGAGCCATTTTCATGTTCATGATGGTGATAAAACAATTTACTACCATCTCAAGGATGTGTTACTATGGCAGGATGGGTAAGTTATGTGTTCCTAAAGGTGAGCTATTGCAAATGATTAGAGAAGCCCACACCTCCAAGGTTGCAGGGAACTATGGATTTGGGAAGACAGTGGCCAACTTGTAGAGGTATGTGTATTGGCCGAAAATGCAAGAACATGTAGATAGGTTCATAAGAGTATTCATGCTTTGTTGTACCAACAAGCCTAGTAATATGAAACATGGTCTATATCATCCCTTACCTGTTATCACAAAATCTAACCCCGATAGGTTGCCGATCAAGTAGACTCTGAGTAACTCTTTCAAACCAATCTTTTGGTTGAGGCTTAGCCTCCTCAACCTGAGAGGGATCTCTCAATAGGTTTAAGATTTTTGATTAATGATTAGATGGCTAACTCTAGGAACAAAATGGGAAAATGTATAACTGGTTGACTGGTTGAATCGAGCATTAGCAAACAACTATTGGGCTATGGAGTCAAGATAGTCTTCAACAAAACAACATGATCAACAAAACATGGAAGTCAAGTCACTTAGAGTTTAGGTTTATAAATAAAACAGTAACACAGTGAATCAACACAGTTTACAAGCATGTGAAGCAACTTAGAGCATTTTCCAATGAATTCTAAGTATCACAATCTCATACCACTACAAATAAGTTATTGAAAAAGGCCATAAGAACATCAAACACATAAAATCCTTTTGAATCTTGATTAGTCAAACTGATCTATGTATTAAGTTTGAAAAAACCACAGTTTCTTACAATAACACAACTTTATTTTGCTAATGAAATTACCAACCCTGAGGAATTCGATTCTCATGCTTTATATAGATTTTTTACAACCTTGTATACAATGATCCATCTTCACGGAAATTTGAATTCCTAACATTGACACCTATCTATTCATAAAACAAACTACTTAATTACAACTTGACAGCTAGTTGTCTTTAAGAGTCCTAATACAAATAGGAGTGAAAATCCTAAAACATGCTTTCAACCACCTTATCTATGACTTAAATACATTCTTTAATCAACTTCCAATCCATGTCTTCAAGCTTGATGATGTCTCCAGTATTGTTGTAAACCTTGTTGAGTCATGACCTAACTGTCTTGAAAACAAGGAGACAAAGTTCCTCCTGTTAAGGCCCTTAATCCTTTATGCTTATCTTCGAGCAGTTTTACTGGTGTACATGTAGCATGTATTAATAATCCATTAAGAATTCATTTTCCACCTGTGAAAAAAGGGAACCTTGAAGATATGGAAAAGAGGATGGAAACACGACTGTGCTATGAAAATAGTCTATTTTCATAGCACAATTTTTATATCACTTATGGAATACTTCTTGGAACTTTGATTTTTGCATCACTGCAATCTAAAACTTCATATATGATCCCATGTCTACCAACAACCTCAAAAATTGGAATTTATCAGACCTTACCTCCGAAATGCATCTATAATGTGCTAAATGGTCACCTTCAGCAGTTTCGTAGCGTGCTACGAAACTGTTGTGTATGCTCTTTTTCAACACGACCTTCAAAAATCTATAGTTTGGGAGTTTTCAAAATTCCATGAAGACTGATATGATCAACCAAAAATCAAACAACTTACCCTTATAAGATGTTCTTCTTCACAGCTGTCCTTCTTTTTATATGCCAAAACATTTTTAAGATATATCCTTCACTGCCCTTTTTCATCACCCTGTTTCATTATTGTTGTAGCATTTTTTCCAGATTTTGTTAACTGTATTTCTAGGTCTTCAATATATCTTTTCAATCTCCTATTAGTAGCTCTTAGCTGAGTATTAATCTTCCTTACAAATCTGGCTTCTTTGATTGCAGGAACAATCCAGGTAAAGTATTGAGTTTCACTGTTGACTATTTCTAGTTTGGAAACTTTTTCAACTTCCCAGAGGGCCTTTATCCTTTTGAAATCTGTCCTTTCAGCAACATGCCTCCTTGCTCTCACTCTTAGCCTAGCAATTTCATTATTAGTAGCTCTTAACCTTTCTTCCATTTCTTCGTAACTGGCTTTTTCTGTTTGAGTGGAAAAAACTTTGTTTTTGCCACCTTCAGGTCTTGGAGATGGAAATTTTATCAACTCTTCTTGAATAACAGAGGCTTCTTCTATTCTCCCTAACTCAATATTGGATGCTTGCATCTTTTTGGATGGCCTGGTTAAGAGCTTTCTAGGTTTGAAAACAAATGCTGCAACATCATCCTCAAATTCCAGTTTCTTGGAGGGTTTCATTTTCTTCGACTTTCCTTGATCAAATTCTATGACATCTGCCTACACCAAAGGGGATTCTGCAATATCAATGGATTTTAAAATATCATTTAAATCACCCTTCAAGCTCGAACCTTCTCCCAAGATCACTGATTTACCTTTCTCCTTTGCAATTTGACTTCTAGTCAATCTCCTTTGAATTAGTTTGTTAGTTGACTGTTCTTGTGTCATTCCTTTAACCTCAGATATCTTTTTCTTTGTAGATTTAGGAGTTTCAAGAATAACTACTGGTGTTTTGCTTGCTCTTTCACCTACTTCCTAGGTTTAAACTTAACAAATATTTTTGCCCTGGACATTACAGACTTGCTGGTTTCTGCTGATGGAGTTCCTTTAACCCTAGGGCTAATGTCTACACCTTGATTTTCTGTTCCAAAGTCACATAAAAACAAAAGGAAGACCATTCTTTGTTGATCCTTTTGAGTTCATTTAAAACTATCAGTTTAATTAGACCATGATGAAACATGGAAGTTTCACATCCTTGAGATTTCAACTATACTTTATCTGCCAAATTAGCTACACTTCGATATAAGAAGTAAGGAAAATATAAAGAAATCATACCAGTAAAATGTAACAGGATCTTGAAATGATATGAATAAACCTTTTGATATCTACCTTCACAAGTAAAATAACGTGGAATGTTGAAGCAAAAGTTGGCATAACTGTCCTTGATGTAGTTTTTGGGAACTTCCTTCGTTAAGTCTGTTTCTACAAACTCTGGCTCTAGAAACACCTTACATGGTTCCATGTCGAATCTGAAGTTTTTGAACCATATATCTTGCCCCCTAGGAATATCTGTCACCAAATCTATGACCTCGGGAGAAATTTGCAAGTTCAGGATTCTGACCTTTGTGCTTGAGCTAGTGAAATGTAGTGCAAACTCCTTTATCACCTGAGTATGTCCTCCCTGTAATTTTTACAAAACTTCCAAAATCCTGCTTTCTTGAAGGCTTCTACGACTGATTTATCTCTGACTAAGACCTCAATGCTTTCAGGTTCTGTTCTTAAACAATGACCAAACCTGTGACTTTTCTTCTCCTCTGTCATTTTTCCTTCTGAATTCATGTAACTAACTGGCCTCGCTTGAAATTCTGTTGATCAGCCTCGCTTGAATTATGGATGAGAGAAACCTTGGTGAAAAATTACCAAAGCTTACTATTCAAAAAACAATTATGTTTGAGGGTTTGCATGCAAACTACAATGAGAGACTAGCTAGCCCTTTCGAATTTGAAATTACCTTTCATGATGAGCCCTAAATTCGAAATGATGAGTTTTGGATGGCTCCATGCTTAAGGACTGACTCCTAGCTGACACCTAATAATGAAAAATTTAACGGAATATTAACAGATTGATGTTTGACAAGACTATTCTATGAATCCGCGCTTTCGTAGCGTGCAGGGAAAAGTGCTACGAAAAGAGCAGCATTTTCGTAGCGCAAAACAGACATTTTACACTGTCTGTGCTACGAAAACATGGTTTCGGGGCTAATTCCAAAAAATTTCAAAATCGTTTAAGCTATGAGTGTCTAAAAAGGATGTAAGACTCACGAAACATGGAATAAGGTTGTTGGACTTTATTTGGATATGAAAAATGAGACCTTTGAGACTCTTAACCTATCACCTACCCCTTAAAACATAGGGTGACTTGACACTTATCTAAGACCATGATTAAGAACAATGTAAACCCTTATTTTGGTGATAACATTACCTATACTCACTCATCCCTAGGAAATAATTTCCATGGAATTTGTTGTATGTTTACCAACAACTAGGAAGGGACATGACTACCTATACGTGGTTGTTGACAGGTTCAACAATATGTGTGTTTAGATGCCTTATAAAAATACCATTAATAAGCATGAAGTAGCAAACTCGTTCTTTGGACAGGTCTAGGTGCACTTTGGGATACCAAGGAGCATTGGTTCAAATATGGGGACAATATTTCTCAATGAATTTTGGACTACATTATGGGAGAAGATGGACATGAAGTTAAAGAGGTCTATGGCATTCTATCCTTAGATAGATGGGTAAAAAAAAGTAGCCAACAAGACTTTGGTGCAACTTTTGAGGGGTTACAATCAAAAGAATTTGAAGGCTTGGGATGCAATATAGTATATATAAAATACTCTTGCAATAGAGTAGTGCACACTTCTATTCGTAAGTCCCCATTTGAAACTTGTTTTGGATATTTTCCACAATCATCTTTAGATATTGCATATGGGTAGTAAGGAGGGGTAAGGGATTATCTTACAGGGGATGCCTTAAGGGTTGAAAAAATTATTGAGAAGATTAGGCATATCCATATACAGGTAAAAGATACACTACAAAAGTCACAATAAAACTATAAGGTCAATCATGATCAACATAGAATAGAGAAGTCATTCAAGGTGGGAGATAGAGTATGGTTATAGTTGAACAAGGAGAGGCTTTTAGAGTTCAAAAGGTAGACGAATAAGCTCATAGGACCATATTTACTAGTGGGACCCAATTTGGAAAATTTGGATTCGAAACTTTATGGGGGCTTTTTGATGTATAAAACAATGTTTTTTGGGGGTAAAATTTTTCACTCTAGCACCACACCTTATTTTCATATTCTACACACAAAGTCCTTTTGCAAAAGTTATGCCACTCAGAAGTTGACCTTCTTGTTTTCACCACCATAATTAGAGTGCATGCCACATTAACACCCATAACTCATGGAAAATGAGTTATCCACATGATTATGATGAAGACGAATTTAGGAGATACCATATTGTAACTTTTGTTATGAATTGAGGGAGTCAGGCCTAACCACTAGTAGGATATTAGGCTATGTTATAACTGGACCCCAAAGAGGAAAAGGGGTTCCATCATTTTTTAGTGTACTTTCTCCATAGATGATCAAAGTAGTTGAGAGGTATATGGAGAGAGTACACAAAGAGGATTTGTGCACTATAATAGCCCATAGGCCACTAGATTTACTTCTCTATACTCAACCATTTTCTATTAAAAGAAAGAGAGTAGAGCGACCTCACCTTCTAGCTAAGTTTTCTCCAAAAAGGTTTTCCTTGCTTATATCTTATGTCAAATAGTTGTTTCTAGGCTTTTATTTCACAATTATCTATTTTTTGCATAAATTTTAATTTTCATGTATACACAATAAAAAATAATATACAGATCTAGAAATATAAAGAGAAATAAACCCTCATAATGTAGATTTTAGATTTTTGAAGTATAATTTATTAGATCTATTGTGATGAACTATCCAGTGGAATATCCACAATAGTTTATGGATCATATGAGCTTGGTATTTGGAGTGAAAATTACTTCAAATATTGGGTATCCAAATGGGGCATTAAAAGTCCAAAAACAATATTTCCAACATCTTCATTTTCCAATATTTATCTTGGACATAAGTAGTCTCCCCCTATCTTTGACATCAATGACAATAATATTCCAACAATATCCCCCTTTTTCATGGATGGCAACTCTTAGTGAATTCTGCAATAATATTGTAGAACTTCACAATCTGCAATGCTCTTTGTGCCCACATCTTCTCATACTTTGACATCAATGGCAAAGAGATGCTCCCCCTAAACTTGTGATTTTCATTATTTATAACTCTTCTTCTATATGAATCTTTTCTTAGTGTCTACAAATCTTCCTCTATTTTTGACTTCTATTAGCGAGTGAAAATTTTCCACCTTTTTTTTGTCTCTCCTTAGGTCTACATATATCTTCTCCTTCGACATCAATTGTAAAGGGCTATTGATATAGGTGGATATTGGTGGCCACCCGCCTATTCCACTTCAACCCATAACATTGTTCTCTTTCAGTTTCCTTAATTCTAGCACAACTTTCTATTTTTGGTAGTTTTTTGGGTCCTGAACTTCTACAACATTTTGATGCCTTAAATAATGTTTTTTTGAGAATCATGCCAAGCCCAAAGCCCATGGGAAAGGGATTACCAGGAAAATTTGTTGTCCTTGGATAAATATTTCTAATGAGGTAACATGCATGCCAAATAAATATCATATGGCTGAATGATGACCCAGGGAAGTTGGCATTCCAACTAATTCCAATGAGGCTCACAAAATTTTGGCACTTCATCTCATAGGGTTAGGTTTTTGGATGTTTTGGATTTTCAGTTGTTTCTGAATAATAAAAATGCCTCCAAGCCTCATTGTAACACAGTTCAGAAGGCATGTAGCCATCACATCTCTTCTTGGAGATAATATACCATTGCCTGAGCTAGTTCATTTCCATTATGCATGTAAACAATTTGAGTATTTATTATTAATGAATTGAAGTTTAGTTTTCATTGTAGCTCTATGTTTCTATTTAAGTTTGTATTTCATTTCATTCCTACATAAATCTAGATCAATGGCATTAGAGAGGTCTTCTCTTTCTTTGTTTTTATGTGAATGTCGCCAACAAGGTCCAGGTATAAGGAGTTAGGAATTGAACTAGTTGAACCCTTGCAATATTGGCCTCACTGACCACAACGACCTCCCATGGCTAAAGAAAATAAAGATGGAGAAGTAGGAAATCCTTTCAAAATATTGCTCGAACAAGCCCTCGATTGACAAAGGAATGAGATAATGGATACATTTTCTCAAATCCTTCAACATGTATCAATGAGTGAAGCATATTCATTCAGAAGCCACCTCAGAGGTGCCACTCCCCTTAAGGTACAAGTGAACTTTGACATTCCTATATTTGAAGGCTAGATAGATGTAGATGCCATAGATAAATGTTTAAATCTGCTAGAAGGATATTTTTCGGTTCATAATTTTTCAAATAGGGAAAACATTACTTTTTCACTCCTCAATGCCACTCCCCACATCAAGGGCTAGTGGGAAACCTACTGTGGGTTGAGGGATGAGAAGGAGCCCTCAATGTTTTTAGCTACACCCACTTGGAATACTTTCTAAGACACTATCAAGGAATAATATTATCCGGTAGGGAGTTATGAAGATAAGTACATAAAATGGACCACACTGCAACATGGAAGGGACCAGGACATGCTAAAATTCACAAATATTTTTCATACCCTTCGCGTGAAGTTGGGTATCAAGGATTTTGAGTGGAATCTGGTACTTAAATACCACAACTGTCTACAAAACAACATCCATAATGAGATGGAATTTTTGGACATTTCCTTTCTTGGTGTCACATACTAATATGCTATCAGGATCAAGCAAAAATTTAAACAAACAAAGCAACACTTTGGATCTACAAATCTGAAGCAAGGAAAAGGCACCCCCAAATCACATAACAAAGGACAAAGTCAAGGATGGGTAACTTAGGAAAACCCATTGAAGCTGCAGACAAATAATAACACCACAATGATGAAAAAGGACACAAGAAAGTTGTTTGAGTTCCACATGAGCCTCACTCACAGGACGAGTGTCACACTAAGTAGTCACTGGTGGCTGAGCTAAAGGCTTTAGAGTTAGATGCATTTTCTGACTTTGATTCATAACCCACCAAGAGGAATGAAAAAGGGAATAAAATTATCGATGAAGATCCTAATGCCATTGTTGCAAAACCCAAGGTCTAGAAGATTGATCCCAAAGATCCATAGGAAGGGGAGTGTCCCTTCCACTCGTAGATGTGGGTGAAGGGGTCTTTGCTGCAGTTCATTATCAGCAATGCAAGCCAAAATAAAATCATCTCACCATAGGTCAGTAATTGGTTGGGACTATTGACCACATGACACCCATAGCCATATAACATCGGGTGGCTCCACCAGGGACAAGATCGTCATGTCAGCCAACAATGCTGCCTTCCCTAAAAAATCAAGGCCATCATGGATGAGGTATTGTGTGATGTTGCTCCTCTTGAAGTATGTGATGTGTTATTAGGAAACACATACTTGTGGAATTTTCATGTTGTATATGAGTCCATGCCTCACATTATTTATTTTACTTTGGGTGAAAAGTTATATAGGATATTAGAGGTAGCCCCACCTAATGACATTTCTTTGATCTCTACTAAGCAATGTAGTAAGATCATCTCCTAGACTAGGAATTTTGTTTTCTTTCTAATTGAATCTCAAAGTAAGGGGAAGATCATGGCCACATCTATGGCTCCCAGGAAGGGTTCCTGCACGCAACAAAATCAGGTGGATAAGGTCATGGAAGAATACGTGGACATCTTCTAGTCACCCATTGGGGTACCATTGCACTTCCAAGTCAAGCATTCGATCGATTTGACTCCTGGAGAACCTCTATCCAGTGGGATGATATACAACTGCTCTATTATAGAAAATGAGGAAATTGTTGGGTATGTGTTATATTATTTCCATGACCAGTTGTAGGTGTTGTTACATTGCGTTGGGCGCAGGGGCTGGTAGCCCCCCTTCAGGGCATCTAGGGCAGTGCCTCGATATTTTTTTTATGCAGACCCAATAATAGCTAGACGGACCCAATGATGGTAGACAAACCTACCCATGTTTTTGCACATGATTTTCACGCATGGTTTTGGGCATGATGGTTTCTTTCCCATGTTATTTTTGTAGATCTAGTCATGGGAACTATAGTTATGTTCTAATCTAGGGTTAATGGATTGGGGTTTATGAATGATTCAACATGTATATATATGTATTATAACATTGAAAGGAATATAATGAAAAAATAATTTGGTATTCCTAGTTTTGGGATATAGGGGTAATCCCTATGTATATTTGTTTTATGTTCTCACCATTGTATATTTTTCTATTTTAAGAATTTGTTTGTAGGCAATTTTTGTATAGTGTTGAAACCTAGATAAATCAAGAAGAAGATGCAAGAGTTGCTACAAAAAAGGTGTTTTTGACCAATTTTCTCACCTTGTGGGAGCTTGATTGTATTTGTATAATAGAAGGATGGGACTTGGAGACTCTACATTAATTATCAGGCACCAAAAAAAATCGTTGTTAGGAACAAGCATCCAATCCCATGGATTAATGACCTTATTGGCCAGATTAAGGGAGCCAAGTACTTCAACAATATATTTTTGATGTATGTCTATCACCAGGTTCCAATAGAACCTATAGATGTAGGGAAGATAACCTTCAAATCCAAGGAGGGCATTTTTGAGTGGTTGGTCACGCCTTTCAGGTTGAAAATACCCCCACAACTTTTATGAGGATGATGAATGACATCTTGTGGCCCTTCACCAACTTGTTCATGTTTTCATATTTCGACAACATCCTCATATTAAGCAAGATTTGGGAAGAGCACTTGGAACACATTCGACAAGTCCTTCATACCATGTGACAACACAAACTATTTGCTAACTTAGAGAAATGCACCTTTGACATGAGCCAAGTCCAATATCTTGGTTACATCATTGATGAGAAAGGTATTCTTGTGGATCCAACTAAGATCCAACTCATTCGGGGTTGTCCAACCTTGACCACTCTAATAGAACTTCGCAACTTTTTTGGCCTTGCTAATTTTTATTGGAGATTTGTGTTGGAATTATCTCATATCACTTGACCTTTGAGTCAAGTTACAAGGGTGGAGTGAAAGAAAAATTTTCTTAGTCCGAGTCCAAACAAAAGGAGTTCATTGAGTTGAATAATTTCCTTTGCTTTGCACCAATACTCACATTTCCAAACCTGCAACAACAATTTTGAAATATAGATAGATAACTTCGACTATGATATTGGAACAGTTGTCACCCAACAAAGGCATCTAGTGGCCTATCACAGTGAGACACTTTCCGATACAATTCATAAATACCCCACCTAAATTAAAGATATGTACTCTATTATGCAGGCTTTCTAGCAACAAAAACATTACATTCTAGGGAAGGAGACAATCATCCATACAAACCACTGACCTCTTCAGTTTATACAGACACAAGGGAAGTTGCAAAATGATCACCATCAAAGTGATCCACATATATACAACAATTCCATTTGATCATTAAATACAATAAGGGTAACACCAATCACTTTGTAGATCGCCTTGGTCGACCCTTAGTTGCAACGCTAACCATTGTTCTAGCAACTTTTGTGGCCATGAGACGTATGGATAGACAAAACCATACAAAAATTATTCAAATTTCACCACCACATACTAGATGCTAGTGGATGGCAAGAAAGTACTATAATGTCACCTCCATGACACATTATTATGCTACTTGGGCCACCTTTGTGTTCCTTCAAGCAAGCGATCCAAGCTCATTTGGGATGCACACCATAGTCGTGTCGCATGACACTTTGGTGTGGAGAAAATTGTGGCAGTACTACAAAAGAATTTTTATTGGCCAAAACTCTGACATGATGTTACAAAATATATTAGAACTTGCACTACTTGTGCCATCACCAATCCAACCATCAAGAAGGAAGGGTTATACACTCCTCCGCTTACTCACAACCAACCCTCGGAATCCATCTCCATGGACTATATGTCTATCCTCCCTTCTACCAACCATGGTAATCACTGTGTATTTTTGGTCATGGATAGATTTTCTAAGATGGTTATATTGGTGGCTTGCAAGAAGAGTATCATGACATGGAAAATTGAAAAAATATGCTTCGAACAAGTGTGGGTACATTTTTGGATCTCGCAAATCATTATATACGATCAAGATAGAAATTTCTTTAACACATTTTGGTCGAGTCTCTAGTAATTATTGCAAAACCAACTCACCAAGTTGACTACATTCCATCCCTAGACTAATGGTCAGAAAAAGGTCGCTAATAGGATGGTAGTGCACATACTATTCATGTACAACTCCAATCATCCATGAACATAGGATGAGAGCCTTCCTTATGTGTAACAAAATTATAATAGAGATCTCCATAACTTGACTGGTCAAAGTCCCTTTTAAATGGGTATGGGATTTCAACCATTGTGTCTGATTGATGTTTCCATGCCTCATGCGACTACATAAGAAAAATATACACATGTACATTCCGAGGTAGATAAAGAAAATAGGTTTATTGAACACATCCAACACATCGTCCAACAGGTTCATGACATCTTGACTAAAACCAATGCCAAGTACAAACAATGACATGACCAACATTAGGTGCCACATGAGTTTCAGGTGGGTGACAAATTTTGGTTGCATTTGTAGAATGAATACCTTATCAGAGCCCATAGGAAACTTCGACAACTCTAATATGGGCCTTATACCATCACCAAGGTTATGGGAGACAACACTTTTGAGTTCATAATTCCCCCATTCCTTAGCCTGCACCAAATGTTTAATGTGGACCAACTTCAACCATAATTCCCACCATTGTTGGACACATCAGACATTGTCGAAAAAATGATACCAACAAAGTTCAACCCTGAATGCATGGAACAAGCCACAACTGATTAGATCATGGACACACATATCAAGAACACTAACCAATAGAGGATCCAATTGTAACAGGTTGTCAAATTTCTCCAACCCCTACACCAAGGCAAGTGGATCACCATGGACCATGATCAACAAACGCTTTATCATATCATGGAGGTGCTCAACACAATGGGGATAATTTCTTCCTAAGGGGGGAGGAATGAGCTAGGTGGATATTAGTGGCCATCCAACTATTCCACTTAGACCCCCAACACTGTTTTCTTTTAGTTTCCTTAATTCTAGCACAACTTTATATTTTTGGCAGTTTTTTGGGTGTTGAACTTCCGTAGCTGTTTTGAGGCCCTAAACGATGTTTTTTTTTAAACATGCCAAACCCAATGCCCATGGGTAGTTACTTTCTAGGAAAATATATTGTCCTTAGATATATCTTTTGAATGAGGTATCGCGCATGCTAAAAAATGATCATATGGTTGATTGACGACCTCGGGAATTTGGTGTTCCAACTAATCCAATGAGGCTCACAAAATTTTGTCACTTCATCTCCTAGGGTTAGGTTTTTGGATGTTTCAGGTTTTCCATTATATCTCAATAATAAAAAGGCCTCCACGCTTCATTGTAACCAAATTTAGAAGGCATGTATCCATCACATCTCTTCTCAGATGTTGTAGTGTTTTATTCTCAAAGATGTACGAAAAGAACCCAATTAAGATTGTGGATGACAAAAAATCTCAACAATATAAATGGCTACTAAACATTGCAGATCTACAACAACAGATAGAAACAAAACTTGCCAAAGTTTGGATCTATGCCACAATCATAGTTAAACAACAAAAATAAAGAGTAATAACTCCAATCATCCAATGGAATCCAGATATGTAAAGAATAATATTATTATAACACATGTGAAGAGAACAAATAGATGTTACCAGTCCCCCTCTATTGGATGGGTTCTTGGCTGTCCTCAAATGTCTTTAGCTTGTGTAGAGTCTCTCTCCTCTATATTGTGTAAACCCAACAAAAATATGGTATGCGACAATGAAAATAATCAGAGTTACAACAATGAGTGCAACAATGAAAATAATCAAGATTGAATAATGAATGGAAAACCCTTCTATTTATAAAAAAATATTGAGTTATCCTCGAATAACGAGCAATAATAAAATAATATTGATCCCATTCTTGGAATAACCACCTAGAATATTTTATTATATTTGTTTAGGAGGGGAAAAGCATTTAAACTTTTATTTAGAAATAATAAATAAATAGATTATTTATTTATCATCTCAAGGAATTAGTTAAGGAATAATAAAAAAATAATGATTTATTTAATTATTCCTAAGGGATTTAGTCAAATTTGACAAAGAATAATAATTAATTAGTAATTAATTAATTACCCTTAGAGAAAAATAAGATAATTAATGATTTATCTGTTTATTTTTCATGATTGGGTCAAATATGACAAGGACTAATAATTTAACAATGGTTTAATTATTTTTTCCTAGAAGAAAATCAAATAAATAGTGATTTATTTAATTATCCTTGATGGCTTTACGTATAAATTACTTAACAAAGGTGGTTTATTAAGTAATTTCTCGCAGTGAAAGCAATTTTACTATGGTAAAATTGGATTTACATGGCGTAATTCGATCCATCTAGTAAATTAAGCTAGATGATCAATTTTTGGGTGATAACAGATTGCCCCCCAATGTATGAGTGTTAGGATAAAAATGTATGACCGAATTACATTGTAAAGACACAATCACTAGACTACACAGAGGAGACAAAGAGAGAGAGAGACTAATGAAGCTGAATTGAAAGAGGATAGGGATAAAGGGGGTGAGACTAATGCAAGTCTCCTTTTATGTTGTGGTATAGGACCTCAATGAGGCGGGGGAGGCATACCCATACCTACCGAGATAACTTAGTAAAAAAATAAAGGTTCGCCCAGAAATATAAGACTAAGCAATGAAGTACATGCTGGATGCTACATGACATGCTGGCATAATAGAGACAAAGAATAATATAATGTGTCCCATATACATAATGCACCTGGAAAAATATGAGCCAAGGCTGAATACAATAATATATGAGTACATAAGATACAAAGGCCCTTCCCTCAATAAATGGGTGGGAGGGAGAGCAGAACAATTGGAGAAGCCTTGTTGAACAGGGAAGGGCTCTGCAAAACTAAACAGATCATCTGAACGAGACGTGCATGTTATGAACACTGCAATCCGTAGGAACCGAACCCATCAACTTTGTGGAACTGCATATGAGGTTGTAGCAATAAAGGAATGCATCCGTGTATGTGGGAGGATACCTGAAGGGCCACCCCCTCATGAGGTTTGAAACATCTCACACACATTCGAGAATCACTGGTACAATCTGCTGCATCACTAGATGATCAAGTGTACGAATCACAAACATGAAACAATCAAGTCAAAGGGAAATAATGAGTCCTTCTGCTCAATCCGAGGCACCGAATAAGAATTAAAGCCGGAACCAAGATACACCGCCCTCTAGGCCGTTCTTCTAGAATAAATGAGTTGATGTCGATAGAATAGGGCCCGTGAAAGGTGAGGCAATGAGGATCCTCAACTAAGGCATGAGGGAAAATAGTAATGTGACTAATGGAATGACACCAGGGATAATGTGGAAATTGGTAATGAGGGACAAACTTCGGAGGGGATGGGGACAGTATGACTGGAGGCCAAAACGGGAAACACAAGATGATGCAAATATGGATGGAATACTGTGACATGATATAATGGGACAGGAAATAGACTCAAAAAATAAAAGGGTGACTCATCACAGATGCTCTAAACAAGGGTGACTTGATGACATTGCCACATAGACTAGGTCCAGTGGGGACCATCAAAACATGAGTAAGCGATGGTTACTCATGATGAAAATCGACATATGGTACAACGAGTATTCGGAGGAGGAGGACCTCAAAGTACAAGTGTTTATTTGTGAAGAAATTTGATTTTGAGAGGCGACAAAGTGATCCTTCTTGGAAAAATGAATTCCTGGTGAAGTGTCAAATCATAAAAAATGGAGGAAGACCATTATAAAACTCAGTGAGAGAACGGTGTTGATGATTCGTCAAAAGGTGCTATGGTATGGTCAAAATGTGCGACATAAAAACTGTGGGTTTTCCTATAGAAGGGCGTGTTCCCTCCAATTTGAGAGGAGGAGAAGGCCCCAAATCTTGTGTAGATCGTAGCAGAAAAACCGACCATCAGAATCAGGATCTGTGACTTTCAGGCAAGTGGCCTTACTTGTCTAAATATGGACTTAATGCTTCTTGGAATGATGGGATGAAGAATTAAGGGAAGAGGAAAATGAGAATGAACTACTAGAGGAGGTATAGAATCATCCTCACCCACGAAATCAAACATGAGGACTATGTGGACATAGAGTAGAATATTTGAAGATATAATATCAAATGTCTACGATATGCAATGTGCATATAGCTTTCCGAAGAGGTTGGTCGGACAAACTATCCAAGGAATGGGAGTATAATCGACCATACTTAGATCCAGTGGGATTTAGGCCGAGACTTAATTGAGAAGGTGGCTAGGGGAAAACCATCATGCCCCCAAGCATGGGATATTGCCTGCAAGCATATGTAATGGAGGGGACTGATCTAGCATGCAAAGGTGGGAATGATGCCCCCTAGCAGGAGGAGTTTATGGAGCGCCATTGTGTTCCAAGTGCTCAAAAAAGGGATTCAAGCATCTCAGCCCAACTTGGTGCGAGATCCTCCAAAGGAGATGTAGGGGCCCATGTGCCCCCCATTATGTTATGGGCATACTGTATGTATTTAGAGCTATGGGCTCCAAAAACTTATATAAAGCATAATATGATTATGCATTTTTATATGATGATGATGGTTCGCCAAGTGTTGTTTATGGTTATATTCTGTGGTATACATGTGATAGATTCCAATCTAGAATGTTGTTTGCGATGGTATCTACATAGTGATTCTGGACTCTAAGAACATGACTGAACGTAATGGTTTGAAATTCACGTACCAACAACTTAACTCGTAGATATTTTCTAAATAGGACTTGGTTATGCACATGATACACATCATTCAATTGCATGACAAGTAGCAAGGAATCTAAATGAACATGAAGATGAATGATGCGATGAGAAAGGGCATCGACTAACAAACCTATCATTGCATCATATTCAACCTGATTATTGGTGGCAGATCCAATGCAGATGTCGTTCAAAAGGACTAACGTATGCAAGGGGGTAAAAATGGTTGAGGCTAGATTCAGAGAGAAGTGACCCACACCATCGGCATGATCGATATACGATGTGGATGATGGATCCATTTGAAAGGTGCAAAACAAAATGGATGAGATGATGCAATCTATCTAACTTCATAGCAAAAATAAAGACACGCAAATCAAAGGGATGTGCTATGAGCGAAATTTCTTGAGGTAGAGCGCATTGGGAGAATTAGGAAGGAAATGGCCTTCAAAATCCTCTAAAGAAATGCCCCCTTGATTAAGTGCAAGGGTAATAATGGGTAGACATAACTTCCATGGTGTCCTTATCAGGGTGGGAGATGAGCGGACGGGAGGAACAGTAACTACATGATGCGAGGACGTTACCTAGTGCATCAACTTGAGAAAGAAGGTGTTAGGTTCCTATACCAATAGGTGTCATATATCATGATTGAATTGGTTTAACTCTAAAATATGTTCATACCTTTGCTTGTTGAAAATGTTTTTCATATTTGTGAAGAATAAAAAATTAAAAAATGTAAAGAGGGTATGCCCTAGAAAAAGAATAAAAGGGTAAAAAAAAATAAAGAAAAGGTAAAAAAAAATGAAAGAAAGTGAACCCCAACAAAAAGAAAATACCATGAAAGTGTGCAAGTCTAAATGCCACTACTATTTACTTTTGTATAATAAAACATTGTGTGCAGCTTGTCACCTATGCCACAATTCATGAGTAGTCAAACAATTTTAGCTTGACTAGTTCATATTTTCAATTTCATGTTGTAGAAATAGAGAATAAAGATCTAACCAAACAATTTAATTTTGGTAGATAAGTAGATAGGTAGAGTGAAAAAAGAGCTCAACAGTATAATCTGAGCCCTTGGATGTGATAAGGTTAGATTTAGATAGGTATCTACATGTAAAAGAAAAGAAAGTTTGAAAAGGGTTTGCCAATCTAAGTGCACCCTAATAAATAAGTAAAAATTCTAGGCTAAGTAGGTAGAGTAAGTAGATGATGGTTGCAGAATAAATGTGTGGTGAATGGTTAAATATAATACTTAAATATTGTTACTTTCATAACTAGACAAAGGCATGTATCACATGGAAGGCACATCAAAGAAACAAAGTTAAAAGTAATTAACTTCCCTACTCATTTCCCCTAATTTTTCACTAATTCCCTAAGTGTTAAAGGTAATTGCCAAAGCAAGAGGGGCTCAAAGCATTTCTCTGACTTTTGGAGGGACTGGACCCTCAGCCCAATAATTGGAAATGCCTAAAGTACTTAGGTCCCTTTCATCAATGATTCCCCACCATAAAATCATTCATCCCCTTTATAAAGATTTTCTTAAGTAAAATCCTATTTTACTTAGGAAAATTAAAAACATTCTATATATAAAAACCCTCATATTCATTTAGCCTAAATTATAAATGTTGTATGATGACTACATTTTCAGAAATATTTAACTTAGCGCATTTCACATTCCATAAGTCATATTAACTTTTAACTTGTATTATTATTTAACTCCTGAAAACGAATTACCTCTTCCCCGTATTATTATTAAAAAATCTCAAAAATTACATATCCTGCCCCATGGTTTGAGAAATAAACCACAGTAAAAGTCAACAAGTGGGATTAATTAATCGAATTACGATTAATTAAGAACCCAATTCCTGCCATATTAATAAAGGGATTAATTAATCATCCAGATTAATTAATAACCTTCTCGTCCAATCACATCACCCCCGATGTAATTAAAGACTTTTTAATTACCATTGGGCCCCTCCGTTAACCTTCTGCCACTTCCCGTTGCCGACTACCATCCGATCGACCCTCCCAGATCAAACGGTTGTCACACATATTGCGCGGGCCCTTTAGTCGGACGTTAAACGTGTGATATGAGCGGTTTTCCAAAAAACACCGATGCTATGTGTCAATCGATCAATGGAATCATGCGACCCTCCTCCAAAACCACTCACTTCCCAAAAGCGGTGCAATGAAATCCGCTTACCACCCCCACTTCCCACTCTTTGCATATGACAAATTTTCCATTGTTCATTCAAAGTTTACCCACCAATATCAACCATTTACCCGTTTAAACACAAAAACCCCAGTTTTGCTCATTTTCACTTGATTGTGCAGTAAAACCCTATGTAACCCATCTGTGCCACCTGAAGCCTCTATTAACCAATTCAAGCAAGGTTTTCCCAAAAAGAATTCTGGACTCACTCCATAGACCTTTCAAGCTCAAATGAAACCTTTTCGATCTCCCCTACAAACCAATGCTTTCTTAATAGTTTGTTTTATTTTACATGTGATCAGAAGACCACATCCTTGGATAAACAAGTCTTAATACTAGTCATAAGACTTGTTTACTCCAAGATTGTTATCAAATATATTTAAATAGAGATGGAAGATAAAACATACAGTATGTTAGCACTTGAAATTTCACCTCAGGCTGAAAAAGGCAAACCTCAAGGCAACATCAAACCTTTTAGCCTCGTAGCTAGCCCTACGGGGCAGGAGAAGGCTCTCTCCGGTCTATCTCGTAAAATCTTCAATAAGGGAGATGACCAACAAGCTAACACTGATATTAGGCTAGTAAAATGATTAGAAGGATTGATTTTAAAATTTTTGGGCTTTTGGTGGCAAATTGAGGAAGTGGCAATTTTGGGTGCGGGGATTTGACACAGTTTCTGCAGGGGGTTCTTTGGGGCGAGATAGGAGACCGTATTGATGTCTTTAACTGAGGTGAATGGATGAGAAAGACAGGTGAGGAGCTAAGGAGGGCAAACAATAACTTTGAATCCTCCCTAAACAGTAGAAAACATTGAAACTAAACAAACTTAAAAGCAGAGCATGACAGTCATGAATTCTTACTTTAACACTTCGTTTGTTTAATATGCAGAAGGAAAAGAAAGGAAATGATTCACATAACACACTTACAGGCACATAGAGAAACACACCATCAATACATGTAACCACAAGAATCCCAAAAAGGACTGCAAAACCCTGGCTTCCTTAGCCAAAAAATTGCAGAGAACAGTGAAATATACAATGATAGCTTCTCCCTCAAGAGTCCAACCTTCCAACCTCTCAAAAATGAAGAAAAAATACATAATATAGCAAGCAAACCTCTTCCCTTGCCTCTAAGCGGTCGAGTCATCCTTCTAGGAGCTGTTTGAAAAAACTTCTAAAACTAAGCACTACAAAATAGGTAGTCAAAACAACTTGCCTCTATAAACTTGGAAACCAATTCATGCATTTAATTTTTACCCTTTACATGAATGAATCTTCTAGAAGTGTTAAAAAAGAGTAAAAGTGTCTTAGAGTTGCCATAATTACATCAAAGATAATCATCTTTCACCCCAAAAAGTCAAAGTGGAGCCAAACTGCGTTTTCTGGGCTGAACTGGTCAAATCTGGCAAAATTTCCTCAAAAGGTCGCACACCTTTTCTCAAAGGGTCTCACACTTTTTCAGCTCTGTTTGGAGGCCTTCCCGTTATCAGAATTGGGTGCAGGATAGCTCGTTGGAAAGGTCTGCGAGTCTACTTTCCAACCCAACTAGAATTATGGAATTTGGAGGTCATTTGCCCTGTCAAAACTTAATTCTCCCAAAACTGGTTTCTGCAACTCAAAAA
>APFE030100777.1:137332-212335 GCA_000404065.3 Pinus taeda
TTTGACATTTCACCTCAGGCTGAGAAAGGCAAATCTCAAAAGCTACATCAAACCATTCAGCCTCGTAGCTAGCCCTACGGGGCAGGAGAAGGCTCTCTTCGGTCTCTCTTGGAAAATTTTCAATTAGGGAGATGACCAACAAAGTAACACTGATATTAGGCTAGTAAACTGATAATAAACTGATAAAAGAATTTGATTTTGGGGTTTTTGGGTTTTTGGTAACAAGTTGAGGAGAGGGCAAATTTGGCTGCGGGGATGGGACACAGTTTCTGCAGGGGAGTCTTTGGGGCAAGGTAGGAGACCGTGCTGATGTCTTTGACTGAAGTGAATGGTCAGGAATGATAGAGAGAAGGCTAAAGAGAGCAAACAATGAATTTGAATTTTCTTTAGACAGTAGAAAACATTAAAATTAAACAAATTTAAAAGCAGAGCATGGCAAACATGAATTCTTACTTTATCACTTCATTTGTTTAATATACAGAAGTATAGAAGGAAAATGAAACACATAACAAAGCTTACAATGACTGAAGAAACACACCATCAACACATGAGTCCACAAGAATCCCAAAGATGACTGCAAAACCCTGGTCTTCCTTGCCAGAAATTGCAGAGATACAAGAGATAATACAATGAGCTACTGCTCTCTCAAGAGTCCAACCATCACAATGAGTAAGAAAGTACATAATATAGATGATCTAACCTCTTTCCCTGCCTTCATGGGTCGAGCTCACTATCCTAGGAGCAGTTTGAACAACTTCTAAACTAAGCACTACAAAATAGGCATTCAAAACAACTTGCCTCTATAAACTTGGAAATCAGTTCATGCATTCAATTTTTACCCTTTACATGAATGAATCTTTTAGAAGTGTTAAACAAGAGTAAAAGTGTCTTAGAGTTGCCATAATTACATCAAAGATAATCATCTTTCACCCCAAAATGTCAAAGTGGAGCTAAATTGTGTTTTCTGGGCTGAACTGGTCAAATCTGGCAAAAATTCCTCAAAAGGTCGCACACCTTTTCTCAAAGGGTCACACACTTTTGCAACTCTGTTTGGAGGCCTTCCCGTTATCAGAATTGGGTGCAGGATAGCTCGTTGGAAAGGTTTGCGAGTCTACTTTCCAACCCCACTAGAATTTTTGAATTTGGAGGTCATTTTCTCTGTCAAAACTTAATTATCCCAAAACTGGTTTCTGCAACTCAAAAAAGGGGCAGAAAGTCAAATTTTGCATGCATTTTGACATTTTGGAGGCCCAGAACTCGATGAAATTTCTTACTAATGGATGAGCAAGTGTAACTTTTCATGACAAATCCAAAAATGCTGAGTTTTTTCCAAACGGAGCTACAATGACAAAAGGTCTCGCCGGGGGCGAGACCCTTTGAGAAGCCAAAACCTGTAAATTGCACAAAAAAATCACAAATGACAAAATTTTCTCCAAATTTCTTGAAATTTGGGCTGGGAGTCCTCAATCAAGTACCATGCTCAGTCAAAGAGGCTTTGGCCAAAATTTGGAGTGGATCGGACGTTTTCCTTTGTTTTTGTGCTTTGGCCAACCGTCCTTGGAGCATTTTCATTTTGGCCTTGCAAACATGCATCCTCGCCCAATAGTGATTTTTCATGTTTCTCAACAGCTTCTTCTCTTGGTTGGCCTTAGCCAACAGCCTCTCCAAATGTGCATTCACTTGGATGAGCATGGATTCTCGCTCAGCAGGCAATGGATCACCGGGCCTCCTTCGGTTTAGGACTCGGTCACTACGAATCCTCCACAACTCATTAAGCACCTTTTCCTCCTCTAGCATTTGCATTTCATTTATAAAATAATATGGGAAAAAGGGATGAACCTATAAGTGTGAGTGAAAGGGAAAGGAGGGAAACAAACCAAAGGGAAAAATAGCTTGAAACAACACAAAGCCTAGCACAGTTTCTCATTAACATTGCAGCCACCTAATGTCCCTTCACTTGCATGATTTGAGGTTAAAATCATAGCATGAGGGCTTACATCCATCACCAACCTCCAAAACAATGTGTAAAGAGCCTACCTTGAACAAATTTGATGACTTGGAGGAAGATTGGGCAATTGTTTTGAAGTTTGCAGCAAGACAGCTCAACGGGTCTCGCAGGCCACTCAAAAGGTCTCGCACCGCCCAGAAGGTCTCGCCAGTTATATTTTTGCACTGTGGAGGGGCGCTCAAAAGGTCTCGCACCGCCCAGAAGGTCTCGCAGGCCTCTCAAAAGGTCTCGCACATTGGCAACTCTGTTTGAAAGCCTTTCCGGTGTCAGAATTGAGCTCAGGATAGCTCATTGGAAAGGTATTTGAGTCTACTTTCCATTTTACCCATCAAAAAAATCATTTGGCCAACCAAGCTAGGAGAAAACTTGATTTTCCCAAGGTCACTTCAAAGGTGTCTTTGATTCTCCTGAGGCAACGGAATTCTTGACATTTCTCTCAAACCGTGACACCTGTGTAAAAAGTGAAGGAGGTTTTTATTCCTTGGCATGTTTTGGACAAAAACCTCTCTCATTTTTCCAAAATTTATCTTTGACTTCTCTGAAACATCATTTGAGTGAAACTTTCCCCAATGTGTGACACAAGGAATTTTGTCGAAATGAAGCGAAATGAAGGGGATAGGGGGCTTCTAAATTCTTGGGGAATTTTTTGGGAGTAGGGAGGGATGTTAGGGAGCAGGGGAAAGTGGAATCTCAAATATTGATTGAGGGGAAGGGGTCCAAAAGGGCAAAACACAGGCCCAACCTAGAAAATTGCCAGGTTGTAGCTAGAAACTAGGGTTTGTGGAAAAATGAGGAATTTGGTGGATCTAAGGATGGGAAGTGTGTTGATAAGGTACTTTAAGGATAGGGAAGGTGTATGAACATCTGGATTACAAGTTTGTTGTTGATGATTTATACCATCCAAGAGAAATTGGCTTCAAAACCCTAAGAGAGGGAAATGAACCTGCCAAGGCACAACTGAAGCATGAACAAGATGTAAAATGACTCATTAGACACTGACATGATAATGACAACCCTATGAATGATGATAGACTCAGCTGAATGATGACATAGACTGACATTTGGGAAACTTTAGAAGGAGTGAAAACAAACCCTAGACCTAATGCCTAGTGACCAAATTTTGCTTGAAAACTCTTTGAAAAGACAAAATTTGACCTTAACACTCTAAAACTACTTTGTAAGAGCATATTTATCACTGGAGGAAGGCTGGAAAGACTGAAACTAACACAGTAAAAAGACAAGCAAAGGAAATATGAAATTAAACGATTCACTGTTGAAACAGACAGTAAAAACCTAAGCTACACATTGAAGTTAAAAGGACATAGTAAAGAACAATCAAAGTGTATCAGGATTAAAGTGTATCAGATTGAAGACCATGTCAAGTAAATCATCTAGCATGAAGATAAACAATAGGGAAGACAATTACAAAATAGAGTGTACAAATTCATGTCAAAGTGAAGACAGATGAAAAAACAGAGCGTAAAAGTAAAAAGTAAACAATAAACAGTGAAAGTAAACATGAAGACATTAAGGGCTAAAAAAAGATGAAAACACTTTCACCAGCTACAATGAATTTTATCCAAAGTAAAATTGAAAAATAGTCAAAAGAAGTTTAAGGTTACAAGATGAAATTAGAGGAAAATTGGTACATTTTTCAGAAATTTCTTGTTTAAGTCATAGTTTTGCAGAAACTATTGTGGCAAATACAAGAAGTATTTCAAGAAAATGGAGGAGGTTGTTGTTCCTAACAAGTTAATATACAAAAACCTATCTCATTATTTACACAGGTATTACAAAAAGGGAGATAAGTGCATGTATTCACAGCCTATATTTCAGTTTGTGCAAAGTCCTGTTTTTGACATCTTCTTGCAGAGTATATTGTGAACAGTTGGAGCTGCATTTTGGGAAACTGAGAGAGGTTTATCTCAAAAAAATTCCTATCTCCAAAAATGTCTTTCATGTTTTACATATCTATCACGGATTGAGATATAAAAGCGTATCATTGGACCCTAAGTTTGCAGAATGTCTGGGGTAGAATGCACAAAGGAAGGATGCAGTTAGTGACTGGGATGCCTCATCATCAACTAAGAGTTGCTATCAAATTCAAATTTCTCTTATTTTTCACCATAAATCCATAGAAATAGTGCCAAATAGATTCATTAGTTTTGAATGTCCTTTATTTAAGTTCTATTAATGTAAACAGTTGGAGATATTTGTGAAACTAATCTTGATATTTTTTCAATACATTTCAGTTTACAATTAGTATAAATACTTCTTCATTTTAAGTATTTTGGTGGATTCTTAGACATTTATATAGACAATGTAATTTTGGAATTGAAGTGCTATTGAAAAACTTTTGTATGGCTGGCTGGAACAAAGTAATAAAGCAAAGGACTTTTACAGGATACCTGTGTCAAATGAGAAACAAATAAGTATTCTATATCTTGTGTTTTTACAGTTCTTTCTGGTTTAATCAATATTCATATGTGTTTCATATCTGAATGATAAACAAAAAGTTATATTTCAGAAAGAGCTTTACTGCATTCTGTTTTCAAACCATTTATTTTTCTTAATGTTTTCTTCTAGACTATTATAGGTAGGGAATTCTTAAGTGCTCCCTGCTTTCATAGTTTATCACTGTGACCATTTAACAAAGAATACTTAATTTCTTTTTGTTAATTAGCACCCACTTTCATCATCTTGAACCTTGTTGAAGGATTCTTAGTTGCCCTTCCTCCCTGTTCAATACCATTTCACCCATTTGAAGCTATCATTTGTCTTTTGTTTAGCTAGCTTGCCCTGTGAAACTCTCCCTTGTTAAATCAACCTGATCCAGTTAAGCCATCATCAAATTGACTCCATAGCCCAATGGCTTGAAATACCTTGTTCTATCCATCTGCTCTTGAATTCCACCACCAAACAAAATCACAACCCCAAAACTATCATAACTAGCCTAATACCCCAAAAAACAAAGCTAAAACTTAAAGAGAGAGCCCTCTCTAAGTATAGGTTGGCTAGAACCTGTACTTAAAAGATTGGTTCGTGGTTACCTCAGACCCCTTTCCTTCTTCTAACAACTTCAAGGAAAATTTGAGTGATAATAGAAGGTTCACATACACATTACCTGTAATGGTAGATGACAAGTTGGTAGATGGAGGATCTACAAATGTTGAGACCTCGGTTTCTGTTGAAAGAGGTTCAATAGAAGTGCGCGAAAAAACCTCAAAAAGGTTTTCCCACGATGAACTCAAGGATGATGATAGGTAAAGGATATGGCCTATGGTGTCCATCATCTCAACATCAGGGGGATGGATCACAATAGTGGGGCCAGAGTCTCCCTATTCTGGTCAACTAGTTGTACCAGAATCCATGGGTAGAGGAGTAGATGATCCACTACAAGTAGTCTCGTATTCACGAATCACTCCAAGACAATCACAAAATTCATTGAGATGAGGGAAATAATGGGAATAGTGACCATGATGATCACACGGGGCACAATGGTGATTTATGTGCAGCATTTTGAGTTTATTAGGTAGGACTGGTAAGTTAACATGGACTTCCGGGATATTTGAATCAGGGAACGCTTCATGAACCAAAGGTTTAAGTTGAGGAAGTTCATACAATTGTTGGTGGTGTTCCCAACAACCTTACACAAAGCACACGAGGGTGTCAGCTTTGGGGCCGTAGGGGCTGGAGGAGCTTGGGGAGCCTTGTCTTTAGGTTCTTTCCTCTTAACTTTGCCCCCTGGCCAGATGCTTTCACAACAGGTGTTGGTTCCTATTGAGGTTGTGATGAAACTGAAGCAGTGACAAGAGTCACAGGGATTGGTTGAACCAGGGCCAAAGCATGATAAGGTCTTAGCTAACTAGGCGAAATGAAAGGGGGTCGATGTACCATACTGGGATCCCTAGAGTCATGTCAGGAAGGAACAACGAATCCATGATAGGGACAGAAAATACTCCCGGAGGGGGGAATAAGAAAGGTATCAGGCCTGTAGGGTAATGTCCCAGCCAAATAGCTCCTGGATGGTTGAGGCATGGAGGAATAGTTCCTGGTGGAAAAATAGGATAGGCACCCATAAATGGAGGAAGTCTTGGGGCGGTGGATCTAAAGGGCTTAGTTGGAAGAGCAAAAACAGGGTTCTGAGGAGCTGGCTATTGATCAGGTGTACCAGACTACTTAACGGCAGCCCATGACGCTTATAACATGCAAAAAATCATAGAGTTAGGCTTTGAGATGGGAGGGGGAGGACCAGGAAAAGAACCCAACAATGAGGAATCTTTATAGACTCTGGGTGAAACACCGATGGGAGGAGTTGAAAACTATTTTTCGGGCATTGAAAAGATAATGGACTCGGGGGAGGTCACAGATGTCGGCTTGTAGTAAGTCATTTGATCAATAGTAATGATCTTCCCTTCATGGGGGAAGCACATCTTGCAGAACACTATAGATGTGACAGATTACATGGCATATGTGTAACTACGACCTAAGATAATGTTGTCATCCAAAGGAGCATCAATAACTTCAATGTCAACATGAACAATATTGCCTACAAGGGTCACTAGACAGTTGCTGTACATGCCAAGGGGCTGGGAAGAGTGTCCATCCCAAGCATACAAAGTGATGGTGGAGGGGGACAACTCAAGTGACTTAAGTTGTTTCCAAACAATAACGAACATCAATTAGGTGGATATGCCTTCGTCAATAATACATTGGGAGATGATGGCATTACATAATCGGACTGGTATCTGGAAAGCAACAGATGAAGGCAATGGGGGATGTTTTGATGTATCAACCGGGAAGACAATAAGATGATCATCAGAATGATCTACTACACCCAAGACAATTAGTAGAGCTTTCTTTTGAGATGGGAACAAATGGAGTACTTCCAGCATCGACATGGCAGCAAGTGATTGCGCCAAGTGATCTACTATACTGTATGTATGGGTAGCTCAGTTAGAAGCAACATTACGGCATAATGGTCCCTTTGGAATATTGGGGATGGCCTAAAATTTAGGTTGATGGATCTGTAACGGACCATTTGGTGTTGTATGAGGCTTAATAGATGCTTTGATTTTGGACTCAGTGGCAGATGAAGTCGATGGCTTGTCATATTGATGCGATCAAATTTGCAGGTTGATATTGGAGGGATTAACCTCATCAGAATTCATCATAAGGATTCAGTAGTCACCAGGACCAAAAGGTTGGGGGGATGGGTTGCTTGACCAGGCTAAGGTTGAGCAACAATAAATCCTTTATGAGGGAAAGGATTTGGATGCACTTCCGGTTGAGATGGTGCAAGATTCTGAGGCGATTGTTGAACTCTAGAAGTTGCTTAAGCTTCCGACATTTGGTGCATCTGGGGTAAGAGAGGACACTCATGTGTATAAGGGCCATGTACACCACAACATGCACAAGGCTTATGCATACGAATAACCATGTTCTGCTTGGGCTGGTTGCCCTGTTGCTGGTTGTTGGTGTTAGGCTGCTTCCCCCGGGTTTCATTAGGTTGATTACCTTGATTACCCTGGTTACCCTAGTTACCCTTCCCTTTATTCTTTTTCTTCGAATTTTTGGGATTGGTCACACTTTGCTGCGGAAACACGTGGCCCTGAGGGGGTGGTGGTTGATGGGGCTGAGGATGCATGGGAGGTTGCGGCGCTTGAGGGGTTGGAGCACTAGGCTGTGCACAAGGAGGAGCAATATTTTGGTAGACAGGTTGGGGCCCTGAAAACATGTTTCTAGCAGGAGGGGTGTAAGTGTTGGAGGAACTGGTTCCCCCCCCGTGGATAGCTATAAATTTTCTGAGTATATGGCGAAGGGTGTGAAAGGGTTCCAATGATACCGTCGGTGGTGTGAGATGCCCCTGGTGCATTGGCACTTCTAGGACGAGGGAGGTTTGGAATGATGGTATAGACATAACTGGATTGCTCATAAATCAGGTCATATCTCAGAGCGGTTTGGAGAGATTCTTCCCCGGTTTGAGGAAAATGGGATGTCACATATTTTCCAATGGGATATAAAAGGCTCCTAAGAAACCAATCTAGATAGACACAGTCTTTGAAGGACGGGGCATGACATGTGCTCCTCCTTCTATGCCACTCTTGAACATGGTCGGAAAGGCGAGTGGTGGAGGATTGACAGAATGAGGTCAATAGATACGTACCAGTGTTGTATCGGAGAGGTAACTGGAAATATGAAAGGAATGCTTTAGTAAGCGTTGCAAAAACGGAATGAGATGCAGAGGGTTGGTTTACATACCATTTTGTAGCATCTCCATGAGCATACATTGGAATAGACTAAGACAAATGGAGTCATTAATTATGGAGTTGGATGAACACTACATGTGAAAGGATCGAACATGGTTGGTAGGATCCTCTCCAGCATTACCCTCAAACTCTGGGATGTGTGAGGGAAACTTAGTCGGCATAGAAGTCCAACTAGCATCATGGTGTATGGGGTCGTTTATCAATTGGCTAAAATTAGTAGACTTAATCCAGCCATAAAAGGGAGCATCGAGGCTGCCAGAACGGATCCTGAGACTGTTCTGCTTTATGTGACCACCGGGATAGACCCGAAGCCAACACCAGGTTGGGTTCCGGCACCAACTATGGGTGCATACGTGGTGATGATATGCAATGTAGGAGGCTCAAACTCAGATGAGGAATCAGGTGAACCAGTAGAAGATTCGGTATGGGGACTCGAAGGGCTATGAACTCAAACCCGACGGGGAGGGGTAAAATGCCCAAGAGGAAAATGGGGGTGAAGGCCTAATAGTCTCTGCGAGAAACGCCTTGGTGGAGCAATGGTGGTAAGACACACATGACACATAAATTATGAAGGGAGATCAACAATATGCCTTTGTCTCAATGAGGGGAGATACATTTATTATGTTAAGTCTTGGATTGGCAGTGTAAACCAAGCACACTTCACTTAAGGTGTGCTTGTGTGTGAAAGTGCATTTATTGATTAAGTCCAGATCGTGTTTGTAAGAAAGAAAAAATCTTGTTGAAAATAAACTGAAATTAATAACAGAAACTGAACATCAAAATAATTAACTAAACCCCACCCAAACTGGGTTTTCAACACTGTGCTGGTTGGTGGCTAAATCGATGGAAAATACACTAAACAATCAAGAGATCTAAATGTTAGTGTGACTAGGATTAGGTGACACTAAGCTGCTGGAAAGTGGTGCAGCAACAACAAAAAACCAGAGAGGAAGATCGCTGCAAAAAGATAGGGGGATGAGTGAAACACCTAGGGAAACCGATGGGACCCTAAGGAAAATGACCAAACAAGTTTAAATGTGAAACTATGGATGGTAACAACCTATCCTAACAAATCTGAAATAGAAGGGTAAAAATCTGGAAAATGTGGCTGAAAGTGCTGCTGAAACTCAGACTACTCACTCAGCTGAACTCCTCCTAGAAAGGTGGAAGCGTACTAGAAGCCCTAGGGGGGCTAAATTTGACTTCTACGAGTAAATCAGAGTGGACCAAGGCCTAAGCGGGATGAGATAGAGGTTAGACAACCCAGTAGACAACTCTCAACAAAACCCAGAGATAGATCTGAGAAAAACCATAAAACCCAAAAATCACAGGTATTGACCTGTTTTCCAGTAGGGATCACACTTTTTTGGCTAATAAGTGCTCTCTTGCCTCTAGATCACACAATTTGGGCCAAAAAATGTGATTTCTGATCTGTGGATCCCAGTTGGAAAATATCAGAAAAAATGCCACCTTTGTCGTGGCTGGTTCTTGTGACCTGCAGAAAAGACGAGAAAGCTTGTGGAAGTCATAAATTTAACAGATCTAGGGTTAAAAACTAGGAAACATTAAGAGAATGAAAAAAGAAGAAACCCTAAGCTGAAAAATTGAAGGTCACCCAGGTTTCTAGATCTGAAGTATAAACCCAGTGGAGTCATCAATTTTGTTTTAGTGTTTTCTTCTCAAAGATGTACGAAAATAACCCACTTAAGATTGTGGATGACAAACAATCTCAACAATATAAATGGCTACTAAACATTGTATATCTATAGCAACTGATAGAAACAAAACCTGCCAAAGTCCAAATCTATGCCACAACCATAGTTAAACAACAAAAACAAAGAGTAATAACTCCAATCATCCAATGGAAACTAGATATGTAAAGAAAAATTTTATTATAAAGCCTGTGAAGGGAACAAATAAATGTTACCAGTCCCCCTCTATGGGATGGGTTCTTGGATATCCTCAAACGTCTTCATCTTGTGTACAATGTCTCTCCTCTATAATGTGTAAACCTAACAAAAATATGGTATGCAACAATGGAAATAATCAAAAGTGAATAATGAATGGAAAACCCTTCTATTTATAACAAAATATTGAGTTATTCATAAGGCATGTAGCCATCACATCTCTTCTCAAAGATAAGATACCATCGCTTGAGCTATTTTGTTTCCATTCTGCATGTAAATATTATGAGTATTTATTATTAACGAATTCAAGTTCAATTTTCACTATAGCTCTTTGTTTTTGTTTAAGTCTATATTTCACTTCGTTCTTGCATAAATATGGATCAACTATTTTTACCTATGGTTGCAATTTCTCCCCTTGAGATCTTAACAACAAAACAATTACTTCTTTTGATTTCTTACTTCTACTTTATCTACAACAAGGCTCCCCATGTAAAGGTTGTGTCACATATCTCCTCTTCTACAAATCTACTCTTGATACTACTACCCCTATGCTTGAAATTCCTTTTACTAATTATTTTTTGGATTGCTTCCCCCAGGATTATACTTCCGTTTGTCTACATCATAACTCTTTTAATATCAAAGGGATGTTCCCATGAACTAAATCTTCTCCTTGATGGGTAAATTTTATGCTTATATTTCCAACATTAAATTATCAAATCGAGATCATGAATTTCGAGATGCGAGAAAAATATACGCAAGATTAAAGCCCTAATCTATCCTAGCCTAATGCAAGAAATTAACACCCAAATAACATGTGCATTAGAGAAAACTGAATTTCAATAAAGACATGGGGACTAAATAATATATACTAGTCCTAGTTTCAGATCTCTTGACAAAGCTCCATATAACAATATTTCACTTTGTGAGACAATGTTCATGCACTCAACAATAGGTTGAAAAAAAAAAAAAAAAAAAATATTATAGCTTTGGTTTTTATCTTTTATTCTACCAAAGTCTAAGAAAAAAATATGAAACAAAGTATTGAAATTACAAGGCAAACATCTATGCTAAGACAATCAACTAATGCTTGATCAAAGTTTCTTAACCTAATTATGAGATATATGATAATCCTCGATTGATCAAATGTTATCTAGACAAAACATGAAAGGAAAAATCAGAGAATGAAAAATAAAACCTCTAAAACTTGAATAGAATGAATTGCATTCAAACATCTAATTTATAAGAAAATCAATGAAAGTAGAATGTTATGGATCCTCCCTAGATCAACTTTGTTTACTATGAAAAGTCAAACTCCAGCATCAAGTGAAATCGATTACTACTCAAATAAGGAGTTAGACTTAAGCACAAAAGGGCATGAGCATATTGAGTAATAGATCAATATCAAGATACAATATCAAGTATTTATAAAAATGAGGTATTGAAACCATGGTATGAAATCTAAGGACCAATACAGTTCCTTCCTATCAAAAAACTCATAATAAAATTGTTGATTTAAGGCAATGTATACACCTAAGGAAGAGTGATGTTTCGAGTCTTCAGGGTCAATGATATTATATGTGATATATAAAACCAAAAATAACAAATCAAATTGAAATTTAATATCGCTCAAAAAAATTACTTAGTTCAATACATAGTGAATGCTAGATATTTGACACTTCAATTCTCATGGTATAGTAGGAAATTTAACCATAATGAAAAGAAACAAAGCATCATCCAACACAAACTTCGATATGATAGTGAATTGACTCAATATTTGAGTATTATATGTTATAGTTTCTCATGAATAAAAACACACAACTTTACCTTGTTACACACTCGCACATAAGGTTATATATATAAAACATAATGCTACAAGAAATAACATAGATATTGCAATGAGATCCCCAAACCACAAACACAAACTATATTGGTAAAATACATATAATTGCTACATAACCAAGTGAGGGGCCTTTCCCACTGATATTGCATTAATTATATATTATAGTCACACAAAGAGAATTATAGTGAAGCCATGAATTGAAGTTAAACTTGTATTGATAAAAGTATGTTACAACAAGCTTGCCACTAGATGACACAAAGACATATAAATTCACAGAGTTTACAAGAAAAGGATTCAAACATTAATTTATTATCAACACCCCCATCAGAGTGTTGTCTAACCCTATTTATATACATTATACCACAAGTTCTTTCCCTCAAGGGGCCATCTACATAGATAAGAGTGGCTCCCCTATTTTATGAAAAAAAGCAGAATTCAAAATAACCAAGATACTAGAAAATGTATCTTCCTTATGCACTATAAATTTTTCCAGGACAAACATAGGAGTGTGTAAAAGACCATATCTTCTCGATTTTACTCAATCCTGCATTCATCTAAAGAGGTATGGGAATTGTATTTGTCATTTTGCAAACCTGGGCACAATGTGCAATGTGGGCATACCTGTGTTGAGGAACCATTCATAACTCCCAAATCATATCTCCTTTTAGAAAATGGCCAATGCATTACTCAATTTATCACATTATCGAAAAAACCCATGTTCCAAAATTTCTAGATTTGTCTTCATTTGGCAAGAAATCACGTCGTAAATTTGTTGTTTGCAAACTGTTGCTAAATTGGGCTAAAGCATCGTGTATGAAATCTATATCTACATGTGTGACTTGGGTGTGTATGTAATGACACAAAATTACATTGAGACCTCATATGTCAAAATTCATGTGGTCGTTTTCTTTATAGAGGCACACACATATGCTACATAACAATTTTGTGTACCAAAAGTGAACTACTAGTACAAGAACTAAATTGTAGTTAGCTATAGGAATTATACTTCATAAACAATTATTAGTAAACCTAATATATAATCATATTTAATCACTAAAAACATATAAAAATGATGTATTAACCACATGCGATGTATGAAAGCAATTGATAAGGGTTTATGGCATAATTGGACATGTATTATTGGTGAACTATAAGGAAATGGTATAAGAATAATGACTTGATTAGGCGAAGAAATATGAAAAAAGGGGGAGACCAACACTCCTTGTTTGAATCTCTCCCCCTTTTTATTTTCTTACCAGTTAAATTTCACAATTTACTTCATTTCCAGTGTCTAATTCATATCCTAAAAACTTTCCATTTCACTATCCTTTTCCTACAACTCACTCTCAAAACTCCCCATCTTCTTAATGTGGCTTGAGGTGCTATAGTGTCACTCATGTCTTACCAATAAAGTGAGAGAAATAACACTCTCTTACAACAATATTCTCCTTTACCTTCATTAAGGACATATACATTGTTTGAAGTCTAGGTTGATTTTGTCAGTAATCTTCCATATCCTTTTTTTTTTTTTTGGTGTGGTTCACGGACACCCATGGTTATTGGGTGGCCGCTACATCCACGAAAATATCTAAGCTTGATCAAGGGTATCAAGCCCCACGACCAATAGCTAGGCCTAACCCTAAGGGCCTTGGGGAGAATTGGCCCTGTTACCTCCTGAACAACGAGGCACTTATTTGATCAGTTGAGCTAACCCTTGGGGCTCATATCCTTCTTTTGTTATTTTAAAACATTTAGAATAAAATGTGACCTCATGTAATTTATAAACCATTTGAATTACACTTAAGAATATTTTGCTTTAAAAATTCAACATATAAAATGTATTCAAATTTAGAATTTTCATTGTCAAGGCTAACTATTCCTTTACCCATTATTCTAGGTAATCTATTATCTCCAAGAGTCATACTACCACCTTTGATTTCGTTTAGAGAGACACATGCTTTTATCTCCTATAATATAATGTGAATATCCATTGCCTATATACCATTGGATTTCTTTGTTTTGAACACATAGATTTAAACCGCATTCTTCCTGCTTCTCTTGCTTCCTTATCCATATATTTGTTCTTTGATTTCCATTTCTGACAACATCTTCTTTTCTTTGATTTAGAGGAATTAATATTCTTCTTCTACAATCTTGAGCTTTGTGTCAGACATTATTGAACTTGAAACATTCAACATGATCTAATAACGGGGAAAATGAACTATAATTTTGAAATCATTCTGATTAAAACTTCTAGGATTGTGGCTCACACAACCATTCCTTGAGATACTATATGATCCCCTACTTCTAATCCTCATATAGTCATTTTTACATAGGCTCTAAAATATATTTCCTTATGACCAAAATTATTACATGAAAATGAATAGACATAAAATAAATATTGATACGTGGATATGAAGAGCCTTCTTGGTAGAGAAATTCTTCTAAATCCATTCCCAGGTATCTGCTAGTCTTCACTTTCTTTCTTGTTGACGTTTGTATTACTAATAGGGTCATGTATTTTTTGATCCTTAGCTTCATTTATGAATTTGTTTGCATTGCTGCTAGATCCTTTGAGCATATTAACATAAATTTTAGTTTTTAATTCTTCTAGAATCTTTGAGCTTGATTCCCATTGGTAGTTTCACGATAACCTAGATCTGTTTTAATAGAGGGATGCCTATGGCAACTAATAATGTTATCTAACGATTCAATCCCTTTTACAAACTTTAAGTTTCGATTCAACTGAGAATTTTCCTTCTCTAGATCCTTTCTTAAGAATACAACCTTTGCTTCTAGCTTCTCACAATTTCTTTTAGTTGACTTATCAATGTATCTTCTATTTTCTTAGCTTATTCTAGTTCTATCTTTAGGAGGATAATTGATGCATCATCAAAATCATGATATTTATTTTCATATTTATATAATGGATTCTTCAGCCCTTTATTATTTCTTTTGAGTATTTTTTTTTCTTCTAGGGCACTCACTATACCTCCTTCAAGATCCACCTCACCTTCAACTTCTTTGGCTGGTTTTGAATCTTCATTTTTATGATCATTAGCTTGATCATTCATGGTTATGAGATAGATTGCACTTATTCTGCATCTAACACATTGTTGGATTAATCACAAGCTTTTAACTCTTCTATATTCTTCAAATATTTAGAGGTTGATTTCTTATGAGTTGACTTTTGTATCTTCATTTCATATCTAATGTGAATGACATCTCCCTCATAGATGCTTTGTAGCTTATCCAACTTTTTTTTGTTTCACAATGAATCACATTATTAAAATCTAATTTTGATAGGCCATTCAAGATGGAACTCATGACTTTTGCATTGTGGTAATCATCCTTCCTTACATCTAGTACATATTTCCAAGCTTCAACACTAAAATAAATTAGATATGTTGTTATCTTTATGTTCCAGAAACCATAATTTGATCCATCCAATAATGGAGCTCTATTTGTGTAAGAGCCATCTTGAATATCCATGGTCCTTTTTATATCTTCATTATAGTGGTTAGAATACTTTTGAAGGAACCTACTCTAATACCAATTGTTGGATTCACAAGTATACGGTGGGGGTGAATTAGAATAATGACATTTAAATATTTAAATGTTTGAACAACATAAAACATCAATCTCATAAAATTAATATGTAATACATGATATTTTAATATGTAATACATGATATATGTGGAAACCCTTACAAGATAAAACCACAAAACTTCTTTATATGAATGATCTTCTAGGAATTAACCTACTATTACAATAATTTGTAGGCACCAATCTACATGATACACCAATCCCCTCTATTATTTTTTTAGGACAAACATATAGGAGACACCAATCCCCTGTATTACTATGTAGGCACCAACCTATAAGATACATCAATCCCATTTCTTTGTTTGTAAGCACCAACCTACTAGAGACACCAATCTCCTATTCTTATTTTTAGGAACCAACCTACAAGAGATACCAATCCCAATTTTTATTTTTAGGCACCAAACGAGAGGAGACACCAATCCCTATTATTGCAATATTTATCAGCAGTAATCTACAAGAGACACCAATTCCCACTATTGTCAATATTTGTAGGCACTATCCTACTTCACTGAGTTTTCTTTCTTATTCACAATGTATGGTAGTTGCTTCTACATTCATCTATTATACTTTATGCTTCTTCATTCACTAGGTATTTTAAGTATTTTTTCCTTCACTAGGTTTACTTGTTTCTTCTTCTTTCATCAAGTCTACTTCTCCCAAAACTTGTTTTTTTGGCTTCTTCTGAGGAACAAATTTTAAAAACATTCCATGTGTCCAATTTTACAAACATGATTATGAGATTTCTACCATGGGTTCCTAGATATATCTTCTTTGTCTCATCCAAATTTCATAGTCTAAAACATCTAAGAAAGAAAGTTTTAGCAAAAATGCCTAGCTGACCTATTTGAAGCATGTTTCAAGAGCATTCATAAACACTAAATTCCTCATATCATATATCCAAAATTTTACCGAGAAAAGGTTTTAAATTTATATAACAAGTACCTTGATATATATTCTATGTCTCATCCATATTTCACATTCTGAAACATCACATAAATAAAGATATAGTCAAATTATCAAGAGAGCATGTTTGAACAAGATTTCAAGAGCATTTAAGAAGCCTAATTTCCTTAAATAAAATCTATGAAATTATAGCGAAACAAGGTCTATAATTTGAACCAAATGTACATGGAAATATTCTATCTCTATCCTCTAAGTTTCAGGGTTTGAAACATTCTAGAACAAAGGTTATAGAAAAATTACAAGTTGACCTATTTAAAGAAGATTTTAGGAGCATTCAGGAAACCCAACTTCCTTAGAGCATATATATGAAATTTTAGCGTACCAAGGTATGAAATTTGACCCATAATTATATGACAATTTTCTTCATGTTTCCTCCAATTTTAATGGTCTGAAACATCCAAGAACAAAAGCTATAGCAAAAATTCCAAGCTGACACGTTTGAAGAAGATTGTAGGACCATTTAGGAAGCATAACTTCCTTAGACGATATCTTTGAAATTATAGCGAATCAAGGTCTAAAATTTGAACCACAAGTATATGAATATCATTTATATGTATCATCCAAGTTTCACATTCCGAAACATCCCATAAGATAATTTATAGCGAAAATTCCCAAATGATTCATTCACCCCATAAATAGCATTTTTGCTTCCACTTTTAGACTCCACAAATTACCCCAAATATTATTCCTCAGCTCCTCTTGCAACTTCATATCTATTTTTTCTTAGATTGTATTCAAATGAGCTCATATTAGCTTTATTTATAGTGCATGTATGTTCACTTATGGGTCTAACTTGTAAAACTAGTTGGGTCAGCTTGCTTGTACTTTGGTTGGGTCATCTTGATGACATATTTCTTATCTCCTCATTCCTATGGATTTAGAGGGGATGCCATATACCATTGGAAATATCTCAAAATAATATTTCCAACCACATATCCTATGCTCCCATTTGAGTTATGTATTTGGAGTAAAAATTCCTTCAAATATAGGGTATCCAAATGGAGCATTAAAAGTCGAAAAACAATATTTCCAACAATCTTCATTTTGCAATCTTTATCTTGGACATAAGTTGTCTCCCAATGCCTTTGGCATCAATGACAAAAATATTCCAATAATTTCATATTCTTATTTTTTATAACCAATTTGTCCTTCAATAATTTTTTAAATGACTCTTGTTGGTGCCCTACATAGTCCTCCACTGCTTGAGATTTTATAATCCCTTTTAGAGGGATGTCATGGATGGATAATGATATCCATAAAGTGATAGAAATGGGGAAATTTTTGATGAATTATGGAAGGATGTGTTATTACACCATTCTACCAAGTGAAACATATTGATACATGGTGTCTATTTGTCAGATACAAAGCAATGATGATATCCTCCTAAACATTTATTCATAATCTTAGTTTGTCATAATAGTGCAAAAATAGATTTTCCACCAGTGTTAATTTTATTGATGAATTGGGGCTAGATGTAATTCCCCTTTATGTATGCGGAGTCGTGTTTGGAATTCCCTACATGTACATGAAAGATGAAATATTCATGAAAAATTCCAACCAATACCAACTCATCAAGGATGGAAAATAATTAACCATAAATGCGGACAATGGAAAGTTGAAAATTTCACTGGTAAGTGCCAACCAAACCAAGAAATTGATCATTTAGAGAAAAAATTTTATTCTATCATTTTCAAGAGAGAATATTTGTATAAGAGTCAATAAGAGTAAATACATCCCTAGAGGGGTGTACTAAGAAATAGAAACAACAACTAGAAGAGTTGATACAAGCATACAAGGATGTGTTCCGAGAGCTTGTAGGGTTACCACCCAAGAGGGAAGTAAAGCATGAAATCTTGTTATTTCCAGACTTCCCATTGCCAAAAATTGGGCTATACATGTAGTATGTTATAGAAGTGAGTGAGGTGAAGAAATAGTTTCAACAACTACTGGAACAAGATGTCATTCAATCGAGTACACCATGATGTAGGTGACCCATCATTATTGTATCAAAGAAGCATGGGACTTGGAAGATGAGTATTGATTACAGGGCGCTGAATAAAATTACACTCAAGAACAGGTACCCCTTACCTAAGATAGATGATTGGCTGGATCAATTGCATCAAGTGAAATACTTCCTTCACCAAGATCGACTTAAAGTCTAGATATCACCATGTTCGAGTCAGTGAAGAACCTACCTAGAAGATCACATTCAAAACTAGGCAAGGTTTGTATGAGTGGTTATTCATGCCACTCAGCCTATGTAATGCATCAACTACATTTATGAGGTTAATGAATGATATAATTTACCCTTTTATAGATTCATTTGTTATTATTTATTTGGTTGATATACTAGTATATAATGTTACCTGGAAGGATCATATCTCACATTTGACACCGTGTGCTGGAGACATTAAGGAAGCACTAGCTGCTAGGAAAACTCAAGAAGTATGATTTTGTAGAACAATATTTTGTGTATATGGGGTATGTGATAGGTATAGGACAAATGAAGATAGATTCTGCAAAGATGGAGGCCATCATGAACCGGTTGGTTCCTACGTCAATTATTTGAGGTTAGGAGTTTCATTGGGGTGGCACAATACCCGAGGAAGCCTCATTTTCATCGGTAGTAGCAGCACTCCATGTTATAAAAATAAGTGGTAAGAGCTTCTAGTGGGGAAAGGGTCAGCAGAGGGCCTTTGAGGAGTTAAAGAAGAAGATCAATCAAGCACCAATTATGACATTACCAAACTTGCAACAACCCTTTGAAGTGGAGACAAATGCAAGTGGGTATGCTATGGGAGTGATCTTAATGAAAGGAGGAAGTTATGTATGCTACCATTCAGAATTATTTCATGGTTAATTTATTAACTCCCTTCATAGGACATGGAGCTCTATGCCCTGGTGCAAATTGTGAAGAAGTGGAAGTACTATCTGATGAGACAGGAAATAATAATCCACACAAATTACTAACCACTACAATGCTTGTAGGCCCAAAGTAAGCTACAATAAACTAGGAATTACAAGTGGATGGTGTTTCTACAACAATTTCATCTAGTGATCAAGTATAGGAAGGGAAACACAAACAATTTGGATGACATGCTTTCAAGGCCACCCACATCAAATATTACAACTTTGGGAAATCTGATGCACATGGATCCATTCACCTAAGATGCATATAGAGAGGCATATTAGGAGGACGAGGACTTCAAGGAGGTGTTTCAATAGTTGTAGAGCCAATTTCATGTTCACGACGGTGGTAACACAATTTACTACCATCTCTAGGATGGGTTACTATGACAGGATGGGTAAGTTATGTGTTCCTAAAGGTGAGCGATTGCAATTGATTAGAGAGGCTCACACCTCCAAGGTTGCAGGTCATTATGGAGTTTGGGAAGACAATGGCCAACTTGTAGAGGTATGTGTATTGGCCCAAAATGCAAGAACATGTAGCTAGGTTCATAAGAGGATGCATGCTTTGTTGTACCAACAAGCCTAGTAATAGGAAACAAGGTCTATATCATCTCTTACCTATACTCACTCATCCCTAAGAAATAATTTCCATGGAATTTTTGGTAGGTTTACTGATGACTAGGAAGGGACATGAATACCTATTCTTGTTTGTTGATAGGTTCAACAAGATGTGTGTTTAAATGCCTTATAAAAAGACCATTAATGGGCAAGAAGCAATGAACTCGTTCTTTGGACAGGTCTAGGTTCACTTTGGGATACCAAGGAGCATTGGTTCAAATAGGGGGACAATATTTCTTAGTGCATTTTGGACTACATTGTGGGAGAAGATGGACATGAAGTTAAATAGTTCTACCACATTCTATCCTCAGACAGATGGGTAGACAAAAGAAGTCAATAATAATTTGGTGCAACTTTTGAGGGGTTACAATCAAAAGAATCTGAAGGCTTGGGATGAAACCTGGTATGTATACAATACTTTTATATTAAAGTAGTGCACACTTTTATTGGTAAGTCCCCATTTGAAACTTGTTTTGGATATTTTACACCATCATCTTTAGATATTGCAAATGGGTAACAAGGAGGAGTAAGGGATTTTCTCACAAGGGATGCCTTAAGGGCTAAAAAATTTATTGAGAAGATCAAACATATCCATATAAAGGTACAAGAGACACTACAAAAGTCACATGAAAAATATAAGGTCAGGCATGATCAACATAGAATAGAGAATTCATTTGAGATGGGAGATAAAGTATGGTTACAGTTGAACAAGGAGAGGCTTTTAGAGTGGAAAAGATAGACAAATAAGTTCATAGGACCGTTTTTACCAGTGGGACCCAATTTGGAAAATTTGGGTTTGAAACTTTATGGGATTTTTTATGTATCAAATGATGTTTTTTTGGGGTAAAATTCTTCCACTCTAGCACCACACCTTATTTTCATATTGTACACACAAAGTCCTTTTGCAAAAGTTATGCCACTCGGAAGTTAACCTTCTTGTTTTCACCACCATAATTGGAAAGGATGCCACGTTAGTGCCCATAACTCATGGAAAATGGGTTATCCACATGATTATTATGAAGAAGAATTTATAAGAGACCATATTGTAATTTTGGTTAAGAATTGAGGGAGTCAGACCTAACCATTAATACGATATTAGGCTGTGTCACAACCAGGCCCCAAAGAGGAAAAGGGGTTCCATTATTTTTTAGCACGCTTGTTCCATAGATGATCAAAGTAGTTGAGAGGTATAGGGAGAGAGTACACAAAGAGGATTTGTGCACTATAATATCCCACGAGCCACAATACTTACTTCTCTATACTCAACGATTTTCTATTCAAAGAAAGAGAGTAGAGCAACCTCACCTTCGAGATGAGTTTTCTCCAAAAAGGTTTTCCTTGGCTATATCTTATGTCAAATCGTGGTTTGTGGGCTTTTATTTCACTGTTATCTATTTTCTGCATAAATTTTAATTTTCATGTATAAACAATAATATACAGATCTAGAAATCTAAAGCGAAATAAACCCTCATAGTGTAGATTTCATATTTTGAAGTTTAATTTAATAGATTTATTGCGATGAAATGTCCAATGGAATATCCATGATTGTTTATGGATCATGTCAGCTTGGTATTTAGATTTCTTCAAATATTGGGTATCCAATTGGGGCATTAAAATTCCAAAAACAATATTTCCAACATCTTCATTTTCCAATCATTATCTTGGACATAAGTAGTCTCCCCCTATCATTGACATCAATGACAACAATATTCCAACAATATCCCCCTTTTTCATTGATGGCAACTCTTAGTCAATTCTGCAATAATATTGTAGAAATTTGCAATTTGCAATTCTCTTTGTGCCTATATCTTCTCATACTTTGATATCAATGGAAAATGTATGATCCCCCTAAAATTGTGCTTTTCATTATTTATAACTTTTCTTCTGTATTCAACTTTTCTTAGTGTCTATAGGTCTTCCTCTATTTTTGACTTCTATTAGTGACTGCAACTTCTCCCCTTGTTTGCTATCTCTCCTTAGGTCTACATATTCTCCTCCTTTGACATAGATAGTAAAGGGCTATTGATCCAGGCAGATTTCGGTGACCACCTGCCTATTCCACTTAGACCCCCAACATTGTTATCTTTCAGTTTCCTTAATTATAGCACAACTTTATATTTTTGGTAGTTTTCGAGTCCTAAACTTCTTTGACATCAATGACAATAATATTCCAACAATATCCCCCTTTTTCATTGATGGAAACTCTTAGTCAATTCTGCAATAATATTGTGGAACTTCACAATCTGCAATGCTCTTTGTGCCCGCATCTTCTCATACTTTGACATCAATGGAAAAGGGATGATCCCCCTAAACTTGTGATTTTCATTATTTATAACTCTTCTTCTATATGAAACTTTTCTTAGTGTCTACAAATCTTCCTCTATTTTTGACTTCTATTAGCAAGTGCAAATGCTTCCCCTTTTTCTATCTCTCCTTAGGTCTACATATTCTCCTCCTTCGACATCAATTGCAAAGGGATATTGATCTAGGTGGATATTGGTGGCCACTGGCCTATTCCACTTCAACCTCCAACATTGTTCTCTTTCAGTTTCCCTAATTCTAGCACAACTTTCTATTTTTGGTATTTTTTGGGTCCTAAACTTCTATAACATTTTGAGGCCTTATATAATGTTTTTTTTTAGAATCATGCTAAGCCCAGAGCCCATGGGAAAGGGCTTACCAGGAAAATTTGTTGTCCTTGGACAGATATTCCTAATGAGGTAGCATGCATGTCAAATAAAGATCATATGGCCAAATGATGAGCCACGGAAGTTAGCATTCCAACTAATCCCAACGAGGCTCACAAAATTTTGGCTCTTCATCTCCTAGGGTTAAATTTTTGGATGTTTTGGATTTTCAGTTGTTTCTCAATAATAAAAAGTCCTCTGAGACTCATTATAACACAGTTCAAAAGGCATGTAACCATCATATCTCTTCTCAGAGATAATCTACCATCGCCCGAGCTAGCTTGTTTCCATTATGCATGTAAACAGTTTGAGTATTTATTATTAATGAATTGAAGTTCAACTTTCATTTTAGCTCTAGGTTTCTATTTAAGTTTGTATTTCATTTAATTCCTACATAAATATAGATCGGTGGCATCAAAGCAGTCTACTCTTTCTTTTTTTTTCTGCGAATGTCTCCAACAAGGTCACAATATAAGGAGTTAGGAATTGAACTAGTTGAACCCTGGTAAGATCAACCTCACTGAGCATAATGACCTCCCACGGATAAAGAAAATAAAGATGGAGGAGCAGGAGATCCTTTCAAAATATTGCTCGAAGAATCCCTCGATCAACAAAGGATGGAGATAATGGATACATTTTCTTAGATCCTTCAACAAGTATCAATGGGTGAAGCATATTCATTTAGAAGCCACCTACGAGGTGCCATTCCATTTTAGGTAAAAGTGAAATTTGACATTCATATATTTGAAGGCAAGATAGATGTAGATGCCATAGATAAATGGTTGAATCTACTAGAAGGATATTTTTCGGTTCATAATTTTTCCAATAAGGAAAATATTACTTTTGCACTCCTCAATGCCACTACACACATCAAGGACTTGTGGGAAACCTACTGTGGGCAGAAGGACGAGAAGGAACCCTTAATTTTTTCAACTACACTCACTTGGAATACTTTCTAAGATACTATCAAGGAACAATATTACCCTGTAGGGAGTTATGAAGATAAGTACATAAAATGGACCACACTACAACATGGAAGGGACCAAGACGTGTTGAAATTCACAAATATTTCTCACACCCTTTTCACGAAGTTGGGTATCAAGGATTTTGACTGGCATTTGCTACTCAAGTAACACAATTATCTACAAAAAACTATCTAGAACTAGATGGAGTTTCTGGACATCTCCTTTCTTGGCATTGCATACCAATATGCTATTAGGATCGAGTAAAAATTCAAACATAAGAAGCAAGACTTTGGATCTATGAATCCGAAGCAAGGAAAAGGCACCCCCAAATCACATAACAAAGGACAAAGCCTAGGAGGGGTGACTTAGGACAACCCATCGAAGCTGCAGACAAATAATAACACCACAACGATGAAAAAGGAAACAAGAAAGTTGTGTTAGTTCCACAAGAGCCTCACTCACAGGACAAGTGAGTGTCACGCCAAGTAGTCACTGTTGGCCAAGCTAAAGGATTTAGCGATGCATGTTCTGACTTTGAGTCAGAACCCAACAATAGGAATGAAAAATGGAAGGAAATTATTGATGAAGATCTTATCACCATCGTTTCCACCCCCAAGGTCCAGAATATTGATCCCAAAGATCCACAGGAAGGGGTGTGTCTCTTCCACTCGTAGAGGTGGGTGAATGGTTCTTTGTTGTAGTTAATTTTCAACAATGTGAGCCAAAAGAACCTCATCTCACCACAGGTCATTAAATGGTTGGGCCTACTGACTACATGACACCTGTAGCTATACGCCATTGGGTGGCTCCACCAAGGACAAGATCTTCATGTCAGCGTACAATGTCACCTTCCCTACAAAATCAAGCCCATCATGGATGAGGTACTATGTGATGTTGCTCCTATTGAAGTATGTGATGTGTTATTAGGCCAACCATACTTGTGGAAGTTTCATGTTGTGTATGAGTCAAGGCCTCACATCATTTATTTTACTTTGGGCAACAAGTTATATAGGATACCAGAGGTAGCCCCACCTATCACATTTTCTTTTGATCTCTACTAAGTAATCTAGTAAGATCATCTCCTAGACCAAGATTTTTTTCTTTCTAATTCAATCTCAAATTAAGGGGAAGATCATGGCCACATATATTGCCCCCAAGAAGGCTTCCTCCATGCAATAAAAGCAGGTGGATAAGGTCATGGAAGAATGCAGGGACATCTTTTGGTCACCCATGGGGGTACCTTTTCACTGTTAGGTCAAGCATTTAATCGATCTGACTCTTGGAACACCTCTACCCGATGGGATGATATACCACTGCTCTATTCTAGAAAATGAGGAAATTGTTGGGTATGTGTTATATTCTTTCCATGACTAGTTGTAGGTGTTGTTACATTGCATTGGGCGCAAGGGTTAACATCCCCCCTTCATGGTGTCTAGGGTAGTGCCCCAAGATTTTTTTATGTGGACCCAATAATAGCTGGGCAGACCCAAGGATGGGTGGCAAACCTACTCATGGTTTTGCACGTGGTTTTCATGCATGGTTTTAGGCATGATGGTTCTTTTCCCATGCTATTTTGTAGATCTAGTCAAGTGAACTACAATTATGTTCTAATCCAGGGTTATTGGATTGGGGTTTATGAATTCTTCAACATGTATATATATGTATGTAACATTGAAAGGAATACAATGAAAAATTAATTTGGTATTCTTGGTTTTGGGATCCAAGGGAAATATCTATGTATATTTTTTTATGTTCTTTCCATTATATATTTTTCTATTTTAGGAATTTGTTTGCAAGTAATTTTTGTATAGGGTTAAAACCTACATAAATCAAGAAGCAGATCCAGGAGTTGCAACAAAAAGAGCACATCTGAGCAATTTTCTCACCTTGTGGGAGCCTGATTATACTTGTACAAGAGAAGGATGGGACTTGGTGATCCAGGTGGATGTTGGTGGCCACCTGCCTATTCCCCTTGGACCCCCACCACTATCTCTATCAGTTTTTCAGTTTACTTAATTATAGCACAATTTTTTGGTTCTTGAACTTCCGAAGCCTTTTTGGCGCCCTAAATGACGTTTTTTGGGAAACCCAAGGCCAACATGGGTTTTTGACTCATGTTGGCCACTAAAAAGTTGTAGTCCTTGGATAGACCTTTCTAATGAGGTATTGTGTGCTTTTAATGGAGATCATATGCCAAAGTTCTGACCCCAGGAATTTGATGTACCAATTTACCCAATTGGGGCCCATAGTTTTGGTGTTTCATCTCCTATGGTTAGGTTTTTGAATGTTTAGGGCTTTCCATTATTTGTCAATAATAAATAGGCATTTGAGCCTCATCGTAACATAGTTCATAGGCATGTAGCCACCACATCTCTTCTTAGAGATAAGCTACCATTGTCCAAGATAGTCTTATTTCCATTTTGTTTATAAGCATATTTCAGTGTTTGATATTAATGAAATGAAGTGTTATTTTTGCTACATCTCTATATTTATGGTTATATCTGTAATTTGTTACATTTGTGTTTAAGCTCAGATCACTAGTATCAGAGTGATTTTCTCTTTCTCTGTTTTCCTTTGCATGTCCCCAATGAGGTCGGGATATAAGGAGTTAGGGCTCAAACTAGTTGAACCTTTGCAAGGCCAACCTTGCAAACCTTGACGACCTCCCATGGAAGAAGAGAAGAAGGATGAGGGGGTAGGAGATGCTTTCAAAATCTTGCTTGAAGAAGCCCTCGAGTGACAAAGGAACTTGATGATGGAAAAATTTTCCCAAATCCTTCAGCGGCTACCCAAGGGCGTCGCATCTCCTTCCAGCAGCTACTATGGAAGCGCCACACCTTTTAAGGTACAAGTTAACTTTGACATCCCCATATTTGAGGGTTATATAGACACAAACACCATAGATAAATGGTTAAATATGTTAGAAGGATATTTTTCTATTCATGATTTTTCCAACAGGGAAAAGATTACTTTTTCACTTCTCAAAGCCGCCCCCCACGTCAAGAATTGGTGGGAAACCTATTGTGAGAAGAAGGACAAAAGTACTTTTAGCTGCACTGACTTGGAATTCATTTCGGGAAGCCATCAAGGAGAAATACTACCCTGTCGAGAGATATGAGGATAAATACATAAAGTGGACCATGCTGCAGTAGGGAAGGGACCAAGACTTGCTGGAGTTTACTAATATTTTTCATACCCTTCACACAAAGTTGTCTATCAAGGATTCTGAGTAGCATATGGTACTCAAATACTGCGGACGCCTACACAGGTACATCCAAGATGAGATAAAGTTTCTAGACATCTCATCACTTGACACGACATACCGATACGCTGTCAAGAATTAGTAGAAGTTTAAACAAAATAAGGGAGACTTTGGATCTGTGAATCCGAAGCAAGGGAGACCCCAAACTGGAGAACAAAGGATAAAGCCAATGCAGGGAGACCCAAGGCAATCCATCGAAGCCACAAGAAAATAAAAACACCTTGAAGTCAAAGAAGGACACAAGAAAGTGGTGTGAGATCCATAAGAGCCCCACTCACAACCCAAGTGAGTGTTGGGCCAAGCAGTTGTTGGTGGCCAAGTTGAAGGCTTCAGAATCAGATGCATGTTTTTAATTTGAGTCAAAATGTGGCAAGAGGAATGACAAAGGGAAGAAGATTATTGATGTGGAGCCCAACACCACTGATGCCACCACCCAGATCCTGAAGAATGAGCTTGAATATCCAGAGGAGGGGGAGCGTCCCTTCCACTCATAGATGTGGGTGAAGGGTTTGTCACTGCAATTCATTATCGATAGTGGGAGCATAAAGAACCTCATTTCAACAGAGGTCATGAATCAGCTGGGCCTATTGACCACTCCACACCTGCAACCATAAAACATCAGGTGGCTTCACCAAGGATGCGATATCCAAGTTAGTTAGCAGTGTTTCCTTCCCTACGACATCAAGCCCTTCATAGATGAGGTATTGTGTGATGTTGCTCCTCTTGAAATTTGTGATGTATTATTAGGACAGCCATACTTGTGGAAGTGACATGTTGTATATGAGTCTAAATCTCGTTATATTATTATTTCTTTTGGTAATATGTTAGACAAGATACAAGAGGTAGCCCCACCTACGGCTGTCTCTTTGATCTCTGCTAAGCAAAGTAATGAGATCATCTCCTAGACTATGATTTTTTTCTTTCTTTCTAATTCACTCACAAATTAAGGGGAAGAGCATAGCCACATCCATAGCCCTAGAGAAGGGTTCCTCCATGCATAAAAATAAGGTGGATACAGTCATGGAAGAATACATGGACATCTTCTCCTCACTCACAGGGGTACCCTTGCACTATTAGGTTAAGCATTCATTCAATCTGAATCTCATAGCACCTCTACCCAATGGGCTGGTATATCACTGCTCCATTTTGGAAAATTCCAAGTACAAGAGGCGGCATGATCAACATTGGATGCCACACAAGTATCAGGTGGGCGACAAAGTTTGGTTGCATTTGTAGAAAGAACGTCTTACCGAACCCATCGGAAGCTCAAACCACTTTGATATGGTCCTTACACCATTAATAAAGATGTGGGAGAAAAAACTTTTGATCTCAACATTCCCCCATTCCTTGGCCTGCATCCAATGTTCAATGTGGACTGCCTTTGACCATTCTTCCCACCATTACTCAACACATTAGACATTGTAGAACAACTCACACTGATAGAGTTAAACCCAGACTAGATGGAATAAGCCACAACTAATTAGATTATGGACACACAGGTTAAGAACACTCACAAGAAGAAGATCCAACTATATTGGGTTGTCAAAGCTGGCCAACTCCTGCACCAAGGCAAGTGGCTCACCAGGGACCAAGTTCAGCAGAAGTTTCCCCATCTCACGGAGGCACTCAACGCAATGGGTACCATTGCTTCCTAAGGCGGAGAACTAATCGAGGTGGATGTTGGTGGCCACCTTCCTATTTCACTTGGGCCCCCACCATTGTCTCTTTAAGTTTTTTTAGTTTCCTTAATTGTAGCACAATTTACTATTTTTGGTAATTTTTTGGGTCCTGAACTTCCAGAGCCGTTTTGAGGCCCTAAACAATGTTTTTTGGGGAAAAAAGGGCCAATATGACATGCCCACCTATGTTGGCCCTTGGAAAATTGTATTCATCAGATAGATCTTTCTAACGAGGTATTATGCATGTAAAATGAAGATCGTATGCCAAAGTTCCAACCCCAAGAAGTTGATGTACCAATTTACCCAAAAGGGGCCTATAGTTTTGGTGCTTCATCTCCTAGGGTTACTTTTTTGATGTTTATGGTTTTCCATTGTTTCTCAATAATATGTAGTCCTTCAAGCCTCATTGTAACATAGTTCAGAGGCATGTAGCCACCACATCTCTTATTAGAGTTAAGCTACCATCGCCCGAGCTAGTCTTATTTCCATTTTGTTTATAAGCATATTTCAATATTTGATATTAATGAAATGAAGTGTTATTTCTGCCACATCTCTGTATTTATGGTTATATCCATAATTTTTTTCATTCCTATCACTTGGAGACTCTACATCAATTATCAGACACCAAACCAAATCAGTGTTAGGAACAAGCATCCAATCCCACAGATTGATGACCTTCTTAACCAACTTAAGGGAACCAGGTTCTTCAACAAGATCAATTTGAAGTATGGCTATCACCAGGTTCCAATAGAACTGATAGATGTAGGGAAGACCACCTTCAAATCCAAAGAGGGCCTTTTTGAGTGGTTAGTCATGTATTTCGGGTTGAAAATACCCCCAAAACTTTTATGAGGTTGATCAATGACATCTTGTGGCCCTTCACCAACTCATTCATGTTTATATATTTGGAAAACATCCTAATCATATGCAAGAGTTGGGAAGAGCACATGTGTTGGGACAGGGCCCCCTGCGGTCAATTTTGGGGCAAAAGACCAAGTTTTGGGGCAAATAGCCCAAGTTTTTGTTATGTAAAGTCTCTGCAAGTTGTGGTCACGGAGTGCGTAGATAGTAAAGTGTCATGAAGGGTTTTTCCCTTATTTTATGTAAGTTGTGTTGCCTTTAGTAGATCTACCCATGGTCCGTGGACCATGGGATTGTATAAAAAGGAGAGTTTTAGAGAGTCTAAGGTAGTTCAATTCATGATATTGATGAAGATGAAGGTAATGGGTCAGTAGAAGTGAAAACCAAAGAGTCTTAGAGTAGAAGAAAGGTTCTGCAACTGATTGCGTAGAGGCTTAGAGTAGAGTCTGCAACTGAGTGTGTAGGGTAGTCTTGAGTCTATAAGAAGAACTGAAGTATCAATAAAGAGATTATTCCAGAAATATCTGTGTTTTGTCCATTTACTTCTGTTATGAATGAATGCGTTTATGTTATGATGAATAATCAGGTTATGATTTATGGTGAGCTTCAGTATTGCAGCAATGATGGTGCAACTCCTGGGGCCCCCTTCTTTACTTTTATCAACCCGGTTGTTCATAACAAACTTGGAAGCGACGGTGCTATATGCACAAGTACTAGCTCTTGCCGCAGGCTGTCACTTGATCAGCTGGTACAAGTCTGCTAGGAGCTTAAGCCAACTTCTATGAGCTCTTAGAAGAAGCTTTTAACTGTGATGGATGAAAGCTAACTCAAAGGAGGCTAGTCTACTTACAGAAAGAAGCTGAAAGTGGAAAAGGAACACAAACCCTAGCAAACCCTAGTTTTACCGACTAACCCTACCGGTGCAAGAAAAGAGATGAAAGCAGTGGAAATGGATGCCATTGACTTTTATAAATGTAAAATTCATGTGACTAAGCTATTCCTGCAGTAAGATCTGGAAAAAACATCTTTTTTCATTTTTGAGTAATTTTGCAGAATCACTATGCATGTGCTCTAACTATTTTTTACTATGCAGAGGTTGATTGGCGAAATGAAATGGGGTAGGTTATTGTAGGAGGTTGGGAAGGTGAGAAGAGAGCCTAAGGGGTCCCTAGCACCCTTCCAGAGAGTTTCACAGTGATAAGATCTCGAAACACTGCACACGTGAGCTTCTACAGGAAGTCTACAGGGGTTCTACAAGATGTTCTACAGGAAGATCCGAAAGAGGATTTTGGACGGTTGATGAAGGAAAAATGGTGGGAAAGTGGAAATGGAGGTTGGATAAGGATTTTAAGGGTTCTAGGACCTGGTGAATGAGGCTAAGGAGTGATTAAGGTGATTGGATGATGGAGGGAGCAATGATGCACAAGAATGTAGAAATTAGGGCAAAGTGGGAAAATGTGGCAAATGAAGGGCAAAAATCTGAGTTACGGGATGGAGTAGGTTGTATTGATGGAGGAAGGGTAGGTAGGGAGGTATCATAGGTGTTCTGCACATTATTTTCCAAAACTGATCAAACGAATACTAGGAAAACCAAAGATCTAGCTATTTGGACCTAATTTGACCTAAATACCAAAAATCATGATGGACAGAAGTTTATTGGCAGAAAATCATGTAAAACACTATGAAAACCAAGCAAGAACAGATCTAAATATGCAAGCACAATTGGCATCAACTTTTCCAACTAAAAAAAAGCTAACACTAGCAATTGCATTGAAAGGTAAAACAATGTTTTTGTGGCAGCAAGTATGCCTTGGTCTCAGCTCATGGTCCCAATTAGGGAGAGATGAGATCAAGGATTTCTTGGTGGCCTTTTTGCAGGTATTTTCCTTTACCAATCTATCAAATCAACTTGAAGCATGAAAAACTATTTCAATCATAAAAAACAACCTAAGTAACAAAGCAAGATCTTAATCTAGATAATAGAAATTATTCTATGAATGCAACAAAGACACATAAAAGTACACAAAGGAGGTACTAGCACTTGGGTGGGGCCGAACCCCAAGAGTTACAGCCTCCTAAGAAAGATTAGAGCTAGTGCAAAGCTGGATTCATCTTTATTGATAAAAAATAATAGTTACATCCCAAAAACTGTCTACAAGAAAAAGCTCGAAAATGTGGTGATACAGAGATGCACTAAAGTGCTAACCTACAGACTAAAATCTAACTACAATCTAACTAAAATATGACTAACGGAACTGAGGCCCTAAGCCTTCTTATTTATACAAATTGAGGACCCCAACTGTGCTCCTAAACTTTAGGAACTCGGCTGCCAAAACTTGCAGTTAACAGTAGTCCTACTTGACTTGCTTTGCTGCCCATTTTGCTCCAAGTTTTTGATGGAGAATTCGAGGTAAGGGCTCATAAATGAAGGGGACACCTTCCTACAAATCCTCTCCCTTGTTCTTCCACGAATTTGGCTGCTAAGTGCTCATTAAACCTTTGATTTTGTCTCAAAATTGACCAAAAATTTGCATAAAGCACACATTAGACTTTTTGGCATAATGACTAACCCAATTCCCTCTATTAGCATAAATATAATTAAAAAAATGCAATAAAATAATGAGAATGGTGGATTAAGTTGAATTAGGAGGCTAAATGAGCCCATATAATTACCCATTTTTGGGGCTCATCATCACCCCCCTACTGAAAGTGTTGCTCATCCTCTAAGCAACTAATCTATCTCTTCATCTTTGATGGCCCTGGTGGCCTCCTTATCATCCCAAGCTTCTGATGTGGTCTACTCATGTGTGCCATAAAATTCCGCCTTCTTGTCCATGTCCTTCCACTACTCCTCCTATTCTGCTTGTTTGAATTCTTGTGCTTTTCTTGGCCTTAAAATACATGGAGGTTTGCCTTTTTCCTTTTCCTTTCTGTTTTGTAGGTGTGCTTAATGTAGCAAGCACAACTGCTGCCTCCCTTGCCATCTCAGGTGATTTCTCCTCTTGATGTTCTTTTTCCTTGCTTCCTGTAGAAATCCCTGTGTGAACTATTTCTGTGTGTGTTGCTGAGATCTTAGGGTGTGTCTTTTCATTTTTTTTGTGTGCCTACTTTGGCTATGGCAGCCTTCATTTGGGCTTTTTCGGCCTTCTTTGTCCTATTCTGCATCCTCTTTTCCCTTGGTGTTGTTGCTGTTGTTTCTTCCTCTATTTTAGGCTCAATGATCTGGCCTATTTCCCCTTTTTCTTTCTGTTCTTTCTGTGTTGGAATTTCCTGTGTTCCTTCACCATTGGTTTTCTCACCTTCTTCAGTGTGCTCTCCCTCCTCACTGCTGCATGGAGTGATGTTTTCGGCCAAAATTCTAATATTGTCATCCCTGGACATGCTTCTAAAGATTTCCCAAGATATGGGAACAATGCAGGTGTGCAAAGCATCTTCCACCAATAGTTTGATGATCCCATGATGGGCCAACTGATCTGGGATCCCTTCATTTAACTTTGTACCACATTCAATTAGTGACTGAAGAAGGAAATAGAGGATGCTCAGTTTCTTGGCTAGAGGCAAGGCAATCCCATACCTTAGTTCACACAGCAACCTGAAATGATAACCATAGATGATGCTAAACCTCCCTTCACACGTGATGTACTTCGTAATTTGGAAACTGACTTCACTCCAGAGAGTGTTCTTTTTATGTTTTAATCAGAAAAGGAAATGCTTAGGCAACCAAACAGTCAATCTGAAACAGAGGATAGCTGAATTTGGTTTCCCCTGAAGCCAAGAAGAAATTTCTCGTGTGTCCAATATCAACTAGCAACAATTCCCTTGTTTTAAGGCTGCTGTCACCCAGAACTCGACTATTTGCTTATGAAAGGAAGAATTTTGTTTTTATAGGCAGAGCACAAGGATTAGGCTCTCTTATTAGCACACAAACATATATGCAAATCCAAAATTTTTTTACACACGCACAAGCTGGCCTCCACAGCTGCATATATCTTCCCTACAGGAGAATTTAAAAAGAAAACGTGGAGGGGATTTGTGATGCAGGAAAACTGGGGAAAATCAGTGCAATATGCAGGCAAACATTTTACTTCCACTACACAGGCAGATTTTTCCTCTGATTTTCCAATCTGATGTCGTTCAATTCACCACCTTGCACAAGAATACCATGCATGAAGGATTTGTTTCGAGCCTACCTCGTTTTGAGCTTGAAATTCATTGAAAATCTCGGGTTTTCTTTCTGCAGGGTCGTTTTCTACCTTTCTTGTAGAAGCCTTCCTGTAGAAGGCTCTCGTTTCCTGTAGAACGAAACTATGCTTCCTGTAGAATGCCAATAAGTAGGAGGGTTTTGAAAAATGGCCGAGAAAGACTGGTTCGCTGCTATGGAGGTGGTATGGAGCTTGTTGCAGCTGCAAGGATGATGATAAAATGGAAACAACAGTGGTGAGAGTATTTCAAAGATGAGTTCGATTGGCTACTTATGGAGACTTCCGTTGATGGAGGGTGAGCTGGCCAAGTGCATGTTGGCCCCATGCAGACCATTGGTCCCCGCTGCATTGTTATTATGAACTGTATGTTCTCTGCCTGTAATCACTTCCATCCATTACGTTGGAGTTTAAACAACCACCACTACCTATTTTCAGTTTTCTTCCTAAGATGGATGAGCACACGTGTCAATTGCACCCATCGAGCACTGTTTGAACTGGATGAGGGTGGCCAGTTAGCTAGCCACCGATATTGTTTAATCACAACCATCTCATTGTTCACACAGTTCTTAAATTACATTCATGCAACAGAGGAATGGGTTTAGTCACATACCTGGAAGTCGAATGCGTTTGTTGTGAGGTGTTATGGCCTTTCCTTCTGTTGAATGCCTTTGTTTTTGTGGATGCATGCTGGTTTGGTTGCTGATACGTGGCTATTTTTCTTGTGCTGGTATCCTCTGGCTGGATCTAAGTTGTAGAAGTCTGTTTCAACGTTCAGATTTGTAGCCTCATGCTGCTGATGCTAGATTTTTGCAGGACATTTACTTGTTTTGTCCATAGCTCCCAAACGATAGATCGGATTGACCTACAATTTTTTGAGCATGTTTCTATCATCGTTATGAACCTCCCATAGCAAAATTTTGGTCAATGGATAAATAGATTTCCAGAAAAATTGAAAATGGCTGAAGGTGACAAAGGTCAATTTCTCAGAAATCGTGCATTGGAATTGGCAGAAACTGCTTGGGTAAGTTACTATCACCTATATGCATCTCCCCATGAAATAGGTTTTGAAATGGATGCGCGGGTATGGAGAAAATGCAAAAATGGTTGAAGGTGATGAAGGTTGATTTCTTGGGAACTGTGTACTAGAATTAGCTGAAATTGCTTGGGCATGTTGCCATCATCCCTATACAACTCCTCGTAAAATAATTTTTTAAATGGATGCACAGTTTTCAAGTTAGGGAAAGAACAAATTTCTGTTCTATGTATTTTTGTTTCAAAGCATTCTGCAGTTTTTTGCACAGTAAGAAAAAATGAGCTTGGGCTATAATGCAGACTTGGAATTAATGGGAGAGAGGTTTCAAAATTGCAGGAGGATTTATGAACCCTTTATGAAGCTTCCACGTTCGCCAAATTGCTTTTTAAAATCCATTTCTAGCTTTTTGTAATTTCTACAGGAACTTCCTGTAGAAAACACAATTTTTAGAAGAGAAGCTCAATGAGGTGGAAAAAAATGATGGAGAAGGGTGAGGGATGGAAACAGGGATGTTTACAAGCCTCATAGATAGATTTTCAACCTTTGGGCCTCTTCTGAGATCGATTTTGGCTTGTTTGCAGGTTCTACAGAAACTTCTTGTAGAAGACATAGAACTTCCTGTAGAAGGTGAAATCCTAGTCCGAATGAGACCAAATCTTAGGAAAGGGTAGTGGTCATGGAGGAATGGATGGTGAGGGATGCTGGCAGCCTAGTGCTAACCTCTATCCTTGTTTTGTGCGATCCTCCTAACCTGCAATGTCCTTCCTGCAACCTGCAATTATTCAACATAAATTAGGTTTATTTTTCTTTTTCTCTTTTCTTCTTTGAAAACAACTAGGGCGCCTCATGGAGGTTTTCACCCAAATTGCCTGCCCTGGGCGCTTCCAAGGGAGGTTTTCACCCAGGGATCTTATTCTCTTTTTATTTTCTCTTCTTTCCAACCCATTGACTACCTCATGGAGGTTTTCAATCAATGAGCCAATCTGAGGCGCCTCCGAGGATGTTTTCACCTTAGATTTTTATTTTCCTCTTATTTTCATTTTTTCATTTTTTCCTACCCTACCCTACTTGAAAAACAAAATCATTTCCAAGTATAAGAATACTTCCAATGGAGCCATGTGCACATCGAGATTAGAAACAAAATGATGTGGAGGCTTGAAATGCATGCTTTGACAGGTATCCAGATTTCAGAGACCAAATGATTTGACTTTGAAGGGATCAAACATAGCTGAGGAAGAGAGTACTACTGCAATTTAGTGACTGTCTGGAACTATATCTCAATATAGCTCTGATATCCTTGGTCCTTTTGTTGATCTGGATCATTCTCCATATCTTCTTCTATCATGACCTTCACATCTTCCTCTTTTTGCTGAATTTTTCTCTTGAATACATGGAGGATTTGATGGTAACCATGAGGGAGCTTTCTCGATCTCTAATTCTGATGTCTTCTCTTCATCAAGTGCAACCCATGGTTCTTTGATCTCCTCTTTTGAATCTTCTTTTGCTGGATGTGGTCCTTCAATGCTGCCAATATAATCTCTTTCTTGCAATACTCTTCCTGAGCTATGGTGAATATCATTGAGCTCAAAAGGAGTTGTTTGGAAATGCTGTGCCTCAGCATTGTAATTGGGTTGAGCTACTCCAATGTGTGGGTTTGGAAATAGTGGCACAGGTAGTTGAGTTGGGGTGTATATTTGAGATGGATGTGGATGGGGTTGTGGTTGGGCAGGTGGTTTCCCACTATATGCTTGCTGAGCCTGCCTGTTATTTGGGTTTGAGTTCAGTTGAGTAGGCATTTGGGGCTGCCTTGGTGGAGCAGGATGCGATGGTTGTAGTTAAGCATGTGGTGGAGGAAAAGGAATGGGAGGAGTGTTGTACTAGGGCCTCCACCCCTGATGAGGTGAATTCCACTGAGGTTGTGGCTGAGCGTAGGGGTGAAATGGATGAGCAGCTGGTTGGGCATAATGTGGAGATGTGAAGGACCAAGGAGGAGGTGTGGACCAGGAAAGATGAGTAGGGGGACCCCAAGAAGGCATGGAAGTGGCTTGATAGGGGTTGTAATAGGTCTGGGATGTCCCTTGCATTCTCTGCTGGTAAGGTATGGGTCCATGTGGCCTCCTTTGGTTCAAATAATAGAGTGGTTCAGTGGCTCCTTTTGCCCTCTGATATGCAGCTTTGATTCTGGGTAAGGAAGGGCACTGATTTGTAGGATGGTCTTTTGACAGACAAAACACACTTCTATGGAGTGCAATGGACATTCGTTTCTAGGATTCTTTCTAGTGCACCTAGGACAAAAGATGGCCAAAGCCCTCTTGGCTTCCTCTTGCTTCCTTTGGATCCGCAAGACATCCAGTTGCATGGCAAGAAACTGCCTCACCTCACTCTTGAAATCTTCCATCTGATTTGCAAATTCGTTTTTGGATAAGGTACTGCTCCCAACATTTCTGTTTGTAGCCATTTGCTCCAGAAGGATGTTTTCTTCTTCTTCTCCCCTAGAGGTTCTTCAAATATGTCTTATTGTCCACCTAAGGGTTCTTCTTAATCACAACCATTGAAGAAGAGGGAAGGTTGGCTGTGTGAAGCAATGGGGGTGTTGTGCAAACATTTTTTTGAATTATCTCTACTCCTACAAGGCATGAAAGGAAATATTTTTGGTTGATTTTTGTTTTTTTTCTGCTTGTACCTGCGAAATTGAAATAGATTGAACTGCAACTAACTAAAACCTATCTTGCTGAAATGAAAATGTAGAATTCAAATGAAAGCAGGAAAGGACTAATCTATTTTGCTGAAATGAAATTGCAGGAATGAAATGCTAAGCTACGCTTGCATAATTGAAATGCTAATCTACGCTTGCAGAATTGAAATTGTAGAATTGAAATGCGAATCTACGTTTGCAGAATTGAAATTACGGAATTGAAATGCTAATCTATGCTTGTAGAATTAGAATGCTAGTCTAGGAAAGCAGGAAATGTCTAATCTACTTTTGTGGAAATGAAATTGCAGAATGGAAATAAAACAACTACTCTACTCTTGCTGAAATAAAAACTACTTAGCAGAAGGTTGCAATAGAAAATAGAAGAAAAGCAGCAATCACCAATACTCTGACGCTTCCCCGGAAACGACGCCAAAAAAATGGTGAGCTCCAGTATTGCAACAATGATGCTACAACTCCTGGGACTCCCTTCTTTACTTTTATCAATCCAGCTGTTCGTAACAAACTTGGAAGCGACGGTGCTATATGCACAAGTACTAGCCCTTGCTACAGGCTATCACTTGATCAGCTGGCACAAGTCCGCTAGGAACTTAAGCCAACTTCTATGAGCTCTTAGAAAAATCTTTTAACCGTGATGGACGAAAGCTAACTCAAAGGAGGCTAGTCTACTTGTAGAAAGAAGCTGAAAGTGGAAAAGGATTGCAAACCCTAACAAACCCTAGTTTTACCGACTAACCCTACCGGTGCAAGAAAAGAGATGAAATAAGTGGAAATGAATGCCATTGACTTTTAGAAATGTAAAATGCATGTGACTAAGCTACTCCTGTAGTAAAATCTAGAAAAAAACATCTTTTTTCATTTTTGAGTAATTTTGCAGTATTACTATGCATGTGCTCTAACTATTTTTTACTGTGCAAAGGTTGATTGGCGAAAGGAAATGGGGTAGGTTCTTGTAGGAGGTTGAGAATGTGAGAAGAGGGCCTAAGGGGTCCCTAGCACCCTTCCAAAGAGTTTCATAGTGACCAGATGTCAAAAAACTGCTCAAGTGAGCTTCTACAGGAAGTTTGCAGGGGTTCTATAGGACGTTCTACAAGAAGATCCAAAAGAGGATTTTGGAGTGTTGATGGAGGAAAAACAATGGGAACGTGGAAATGGAGGTTGGATAAGGATGTTAAGGGGTCTAGGACCTGGTGAATGAGGCTAAGGAGTGATTAAGTTGATTGGATTTGTTCAAGGATGGAGGGAGCAATGATGCACAAGAATGTAGAAATTAGGGCAAAGTGGGAAAATGTGGCAAATGAAGGGCAAGAATCTGAGTTAGGGGATGGAGTAGGTTGTATTGATGGAGGAAGGGTAGGTAGGGAGGTATCGTAGGTGTTCTGCACGTTATTTTCCAAAACTGATCAAATGAAGGCTAGGAAAACCAAAGATCTAGCTATTTGGACCTAATTTGACCTAGATACCAGAAATCATGATGGACAAAAGTTTATTGGCATAAAATCATGTAAGAAAACTATGAAAACCAAGGAAGAACAGATCTAAATATGCAAGCACAACTGGTATCATATTATCCAACTAAAAAAAATCTAACACTAGTAATTGCATTGAAAGGCAAAACAATGTTTTTGTGGCAGCAAGTATGCCTTGGTCTCAGCTCATGGTCCCAAGGAGGGAGAGACGAGATCAAGGATTGCTTGGTGGCCTTTTTGTAGGTATTTTCCTTTACCAATCTATCAAATCAACCTAAAGCATGAAAATCTATTTCAATCATCAAAAACAACCTAAGTAACAAAGCAAGATCTTAATCTAGATAACAGAAATTATTCTATGAATGCAGCAAAGATACATAAAAGTACACAAAGGAGGTACTGGCACTTGGGTTGGGCCCAACCCCAAGAGCTATAGCCTCCTAAGAAATATTAGAGCTGGTGCAAAGCTGGATTCATCTTTATTGATAAAAAAATAATAGTTACATCCCAAAAACTGTCTACAAGAAAAATCTCGAAAATCTGCTGATACAAAGTTACACTAAAGTGCTAACCTAATGACTAAAATATAACTACAATCTAAATAAAATCTGACTAACTGAACTGAGGCCCTAAGACTTCTTATTTATACAAATTGAGGACCCCAACAGTCCTCCTAAACTTTAGGAACTCGGATTCCAAAACTTGCAGTTAACAACAGCCCTACTTAACTTGCTTGGCTGCCTCTTGTGCTCCGATTTTTTGATGGAGAATTCGAGGTAAGGGCTCATAAATGAAGGGGACACCTTCTTTCAAATCCTCTCCCTTGTTCTTCCACGAATTTGGCTGCCAAGTGCTCACTAAACCTTTGATTTTGTCTCAAAATTGACCAAAAATCTGCATAAAGCACACATTAGACATTTTGGCATAATGACTAACCCAATTCACTCTATTAGCATAAATATAATAAAAAACACGCAATAAAATAATGAGAATGGTGGATTAAGTCGAATTAGGAGGCTAAATGAGCCCATATAATTACCCATTTCTGGGGCTCATCAATTTAATACTATATTGATGCGCGATTATGCATGTTTCACATTGTTATAAGAATGTAAGTAATATTATCTGTTTATGCGAAGAATATCTTAATGCATCTTAAAGTTATCAGACACTTAAGTTGATCTGGGTAGATTCAGAGATAGGAACAATTACAGAGGCGCGTAAGTGGTTGATTCACTTGTTTAGGGTCCACAGAAAACAATCGTGGATCTTCATGGAGGTATATAATCTAATTAAGAGAAGTTATATTGATAAGCCATCGGGGCTTATCAATCTACGTGAAGGCAGGTTTAGGGCATAAAATGATATCACGCTCATCTCTGGGTGTGGAAACTTGGTTCCATCATCCCCCCATATTGCTTCGGGTGAGAGTTCAATCTGCGCTCCACGAGTTGATGCCGAAAGGGCTAGTAGTGTAGGGATTTGTTTATAAACCTTAACTTTGAACTTGGGTCAGGACCCACTAAGCCAACAAATGGTTCCATTTCCAGGACCGGGATCTGCATAAAGAGATGTGTGATGTTGCATCACTAGAATCCAACAAAGGAAGAAATTAAGGAGTGGTTGGATAGAAGGATCCACGAATTTGCGATGCAAGAAAACAAGAATCCTCGATTGAAGAAAGAACAATGTTTGGATAGGTATTTGTACACAAAGATACAAGAAATTTTCTTTTGTTCCTTCCAGGTCGAATTATACGAGTGGATTTCTAAATTGGCAGATGACCAAGGAAGGTGGAGGCTTGACGATCCAATAGTGTGGACCCTAGAGTTAGTGAGGGGATTGGAAGCCTTTGAAGATAAGATCGTGCACGTTGTTGATCACTGGCTTGATCGTGTCATTGAAGGGTTCTTGAGAGAGTTTGAAGTCGATACCTTAGTTAGCTACAGCGAAGCAAAGCGATGCTTCTTCAAGGGACCGCAAGGTAAGTATTTAAGATCCTTGAATACTTGGATTAAAATGTTGTTGTGTGAAAAGTGGGTTATGAAATTACCTTGATGTTTAGAGCTACGTGAAGTGGAAAGCTATTCAAGGATAGAAGGAGAATAGGTCCTGAATATAGCCTGTTGATTGAGCCTCCTCTGAGTGACGACGAAGGAGTAGCACAGGCTTCTCCACGGAGCACTATCCAGTTAATAAGGCAAGGGTTCCTGCGAATACCCCATCTGCCCACATCACCTCCATCGTCACCTCCATAGTGTACACCTTCACCCACACCACCACCACCTCTTCCAACTTTCAGTATGGCGAATGCAGTGAAGTTGCCCATTTTCAAGGACTTGGGAAATGAGGACCCATACTAGTTTTGGTTTGTTGCAAAGGCTGTATGGATAGTCCAGAACATTACAGATGACATTTTTTGGGATTCAACTGCGTTAAGTAAGTCATTCATCTATGACCATTTCCATGAGAGGTAGTCGTAACTGACTAATCTCTCATGATTTTTGAATGGTCCACTTAGCACTCATTGCATTGGGTGATGCTCACAGGGGTGAAGAAGTGGGATTTAAACTAGTGAAATAAATCACATAGCGTCAATCATCACAAAACCCCCAATACTTAACATTATAGATGATCAAATGAAGAAAACAACGTTGGTTATTGCTTTACAGGATCGTGCGTTAATGTGGTACATTAAGTACTGCACCGATAACTTGACACCTACGTTGGAAGACATTCAGACTGCGTTGAATAAGGAATTCAGTACACCCAATTATGAAGTGCAATCAATCATGGAATTCAAGGAAATCATGATGAAGCCTGGTGAGACACCCTGAAGCTGGACCAGAGATTGAAATGCAAGATCCGCAAAGCTAACATGAATCTTACGGATGGGAAACACTGCAAATGGTTTGTGGATTCGCTCTTGCCTCATTTAAGGTTTTCTTTATCACAACAAAAGATTGGGACCTAGGGGAAAGCCTTGGATATTGCGATGAGATTGCATGAGACACCAATTCAAGATACTTCTTTGGGAGTTCAACAGATTCACATAGAGTTGCAGAATCTTTGCCTAGATTTCCAATGTCTGAATAAAGGTAGTGCAGCTCGGCCTAAGGTGCGCGAAGAAGTTTGGTGTTTGAAATGTAAGAGTCAGGTGCATGATAAAGATCATTGCCATGTCTTCACGAGTTATGTTACAGGAGAAGGGTCGATGCCTCTTAGGTTGGAAGCTCAAGCAGGGCTAAGTACGGGGCTCGTGCTGTGGTGTGCTATATGTCAGGTAGCTAGGAAACATGTGACAAATAGTTGTCACTTGTTACCTAAATTTGTAAAGGCACTACAACAACTCTTCTACAACATCTGCAAATTAGTAGTTCAGAATGAGTGCAATTGTCGTAGTTATGAGTTAATGATGGAGAGAACGCCCATGTATCAGATGCAAATAGAAACTTTTGGATCGAGGCACTAGGGGAGCACGAGGAGGATATCAGGGGCATAGATGAGGTCGAGGCAGAGGAGGACCTACTAGATGTCGAGGACAAGTTATTTGCTACAATTTTGGAGGGCCAAGACACTACGCAAGAGAGTGTATGAACCCAATGTGCTGATACTGTACTCAATTTGACCATGCGACAGAAGATTGCCTTGTATTAATAACTAAGATGAGGGAAAAAGGGATGTAGCTTCAACAACCTACCCAGAACCTGCAGATGATGAGGACTAATTAACCCCACGAAGAGGATCCTGATGTGAATATAGTGCTGTGAAATGGAATGATGACTGGCAAAGATAAGGGAAAACATCCTTAAGAAAGTGAATGGGTCTGCAAAGCTCTCGAAAAGGAAGTTGGCTTTGATTTAGAGTGCGCAAAATAAACCTTCATGGAAGTGAAGAAAAGATTTGTTGAGATTTCTACCTCAGGAAGTCAGGATAAGCAGTCTGAAGAAATGGACCCATCCATGCTTACTACCTTTTTGGAAACTTGTATGAAGTTGCTACACAATAGCCAGGCTGTGAAAGGATTGCAAGAGTTGTTCAATAAATGTGTTGGTAAAGAAAATACTCATAAGGGACCATGCGTTCTCAAGAAAATTGGTAATCATAAGGCAAGAACATGGCATGAGATGAGGCTCACTGAACAAATAGGTGACTATGAAATGGACCAATTTGTTTTGGATCTTGGGTCCGATGTGAATGTTTTTCCTAAACAAACATGGGAAAGAATGGGGAGAATGGGGAGACCTGTGTTGTAGTGGTATTCGATTCAATTGAGGATGGTGAATTAGCAAAAGATTATCCCCATGGGAAGATTGCAGGGAGTGACAATAGATATTGAAGGCGCGAGCGCGTTGGCTAATTTTGAAGTGATAGAGATTGTTGATGACAACAATCCATACCCCGCGCTCCTTGGGATCGATTGGGCTATTGACATGAATGGGGTGATAAATTTGAAGAAGTAGACAATGTCATTTGAAATAAAATCGCTCTGCGTAGTAGTACCTTTGGACCTTGCAGAAGGATTGCGCTATACTAAACCGGTCCACGATTATGAAAGTGACGATGATTTGGCCTAGATTTATAAGATAACAATGCGAGATCAAGATTGGGTGAATCTGACAGCTGATGGATGTATTGCATGGGACCGTGAAAGCTCCTGCACATCAAATTCAGATGAGGAATTGGAATAGTGGTAGAATCAATTGCACGAAGTGTCTACGTTGTGTTGTAATATGATGACTAAATCGTTGTGCTATGTATCATCGAAGGTAAGAATTTTGCTTTATTATGATGGTTTAACTAATGTTGATAAATTTTTGGATGCATTTGAAAGGGAAGTGCCAGAGAAGCATCGCTTCCAAGCCTTGGACTTGGCGCTGCGTGCTACGCTTGCAAGATGGTTGGGTACGCATAAAGACAATTTTGATGGATGGTGCAAATACAGAAGGATGATGAGGGTGTGGTTTGGTCACCCAAAAGTGTGATTGACAAAGAAATATGATGGGAGGAGTGACCCGTGCGATCACTTAGCTAAATGGATTGATGCTTATGGACTAGAGCCACAACCAGAGTGGTTGCATTTGTTCTTTCATACTTTAGATGTAATAAGAATGAATTGGTACCTGGAAACAGAGCTCCATCATGGCATGGACGAATGGGATATTTTGAGACATGGATTCATGATGACATTCAACTTTGAGGATGGATTTGAATGCATCATTGAAGCATTGCAGGAGATCAAAGCAACGATCTTCAGAATCCCACAGGATCCCTTGGACTTGATTCAACCAGATTGGACCACCCAGTTGCGCCATGCTCTGGAGTGCTACAATATGACTGCTAAAGAAGAAGAGGAGGATCCAATGAACATTAATATCCCAAAGGTAGAAGTTCACCGCGAAGTTGAGGGGTTGCAGATAGAGAATCCAGATATCATCGCACCATTGAAAACTAGGCAAGTGAACATTGGAACGGAGGCAGAGCCAAAGTTTGTGAAGATAGGGGACTATTGGGATGATGCTACGGTGGATAAGGTTGTTGATTTTCTCCACGAGTACCAGGATTTGTTCCCTACGAAGTTTTCAAACTTGAAGGAGATAATAGGAAATTTAGGAGTGATGAAAATAATGTTGAAACTAGATGCGAAGCCTGTGAAGCAGAGGCCATATTGCCTTAATCCTAAGTACAAGGAAAAGGTCTGCTTGGAGTTGGACAAGATGTTGGCAGCAGGTATTATTGAACTAGTGGAGGAGCCTGATTGAGTAAGTCCAATGGTCATTTAGGAAAAGAAGAAGAATAAGATAAGAATATGGGTAGATCTCAGGAAGCTAAACGATTCTTGCGTTCATGATCCTTTCCCAACTTTGTTCATAGATGAAGTGTTGGATAATGTTGGTGGGCAGGAGGCCTATTCATTCACTGATGGGTTCTCTGGATACCATCAGATAAAGATCGCGCCAGAAGACAGGAGTAAGACTACCTTCACGATCAAGTGGGGATAATTTCAGTATATGGTAATGCCTTTTGGAATTAAGAATGTGCCGACAATATTTTTGCACGTAGTCATTTTTACATTCGAAGAGTTCATTCACAAGTTTTTGGAGGTATATTTTGACGACTGGACAGTGTTTGGGCTGGTAAAGCGCCATGTAGCTATTTTTCTCTTGATGTTGGATATGTTCCGAAGGTATCAAATCACGCTAAACTTGAAGAAGTGTTTATTTTGCGTCCCTTTCAGAATCTTGTTGGGTCATGTAGTGTGCAAACAAGGATTAATGGTGGACCATGCTATGATCACGGTCATAATTAACTTGGAGGTGCCAAGGAGTGTTAAACAGCTGTGCGCAACACTGGGTCATACTGGATACTATTGAAAGTTCATCAAGAGCTATGTTGAGATTACCACGCCGATGGAAAATCTATTGAAGAAGGATGCTACATTCTGTTGGAGTGAAGAATGTTAGTGAAGCCTGGATGTATTGGAAGAAAAAATGGTCACTACGCTGATCCTAGTCTTCTCGGATTGGAAGAAGGAATTTCATGTGCATGTGGATGCGTCCTGTATTGCACTAGGAGCAGTACTGACACAGGTCAGTGAAGGAGAATTGGATCACCCAATAGCATTTGTAAGCAGGAAGTTGTCAAAGGATGAAAAGAACTATTCGATAATGGAGCGTGAAGGGTTGGTTATGGTGTATGCACTCCAGAAGTTCAGGAATTACTTGCTAGGCAGACACTTTAAGATGTATACAGACTATTCTGCATTAAAGTACCTGGTCAACAAGTCTGTGTGGGGGGGGGGGAATATGAAGATGGCTACTTTTGTTTCAGGAGTATGATTTCGAAGTAATTGTGAAGCCAGGGAGATTGAATGTTGGACCAGATCATCTGTTGCGCATTGAAACAAGAGAGGAGCTTAATAATTTGCAAGAAGGACTGCCTAACGCACAGCTCTTTGTAGTACATGTAGCAGACATTATCCACTTTCTAGCTACAGGAATGGCTCTAGAGGGGTACGCTAGTCAACAGAAGAAGGAATTAGCGGTGCCCGTGAGAGACTTTTCTGTGATTGTGGGCCACTTATATAAGATGGGATCAAACGAAATATTGTGCCGTTATGTGCCTGATTTTGAATGAAGCAGCATCCTAGCTGAAGCTCATGGAGGAGCTACAGGGGTCCATTATGCAAGAAAAGCAACAACGTAGAATATTTTATGCCCTGGGTTATGGTGGCCAACATTGCATAAGGATTCCAAAGCATATTGTAGGGCGTTTATGCATGTCAAAGGATGGGAAAGCCATCACAGAGGGATGAGCTGCCTCTGAATCTACAAGTGTCATTGCAGTCATTTGAAAAGTGGGTAATTGATTTTGTAGGACCAATTTAGCCTCCAGGAAAGAAGATGGGTGTGTGATATATCATCATCGCAATTGAGTATTTGACAAGATGGGTAGAGGCACAACCCATAAAGGATTGTACAAGGGAACATCAACGAAGTTTCTATTTGAATATGTGCTTACCAGGTTCGATTGCCCAAGGATTTTGATGAGTGATCGCGGTACACATTTCCTTAATGAAACGATCAACGCGCTGATGGAAGAATTCCAAGTGTATCATCATAAGAGTACGCCATATCAGCCTCAGTCCAATGGGATGGTGGAAGTGTTCAATAAGATATTGGAGAATACATTAACAAAATTTTGAAATGCACGAAGGAATGATTGGGACATGTGCTTACCAACAGTGCTATGGGCTTATAGAACTATTTGTGAGAAGTTGAATGGATAGACACCTTTCAGGCTAGTCTATGGCGTAGAAGCTGTGATGCCAATGGAATACATTGTGCCTAGTCTACGCATAGCGACATTCATAGGTATGGCAGACCGCATAGTCTTAGAAGAAAGGCTCGCACAACTGATAGAGCTCGAGGAAGATAGATTTTTGGCTAGAGTCCATCAGCGATTTTAGAAGGAGCACGAAAAGGCATGGCACAATCGGCACCTTCAAGTTAAAGTATTTAGTTTTATTATATTACAACAAGTTTGATAAATTCCCAGGAAACTTTTAGATGCATTGTCTAGGGCCATACGTTATCAAAGAGATTACCGATGGTGGAGCAGTTCAACTTGTGAAATTGAATGGAGATCAATTTCCGGGAAAATTAAATGGAAGCCGACTGAATCCATACACCAGGGATCCAGCCAGATGACTATATGACGGTAGCACAGTCTTAGTGCTCCAGGTAAGAAGGAGCGGACTATAAAATACACTGCCCGGGTTGAAGAGCTGCACGACAATAGGTTTGTGCAGAATGAGAGAGTGTCACAATATCAACAAAAGCATGAAGGGAGCTACGTTATAGGTGAAGAGACTGTGTAGCGCAACCATAAAGTGACCATTATTGTCACTATTCATGATTTGACAGTGAGAAAATGATTAAGAGGCGTAGGGGGGGCGGATTTAAGGCTAAATTTAAGAGTGAGATCTTCTAAAATCTGCTGCCAATCTAGCATTTATGAGAAGATTTTGGGGCAAACAATCAAATTTGAATTTGAATTTTCCTATAAATTACAGATGGCCGTCTAATGAGAAACACTTTTCCTTCTGAGAATTTGTGTTGTGTTGTCTGTTGTGCATGAACCTGAATTCTTTGAGGATTTTCTTGACAGCCCTATATTCGATCAATATCTTGACTTTGACCACAAAATTATTCGTGACATCATGTTAGGACCAGGTCCTGCAAAAACTGAAAGTGCTAGAGGGTCTATTGCCTATGAGGGAGCTACCTGTGAGGTTGTGAGTATGGAGGTTCCAGCAACAGTGCCTACGGCGGAAAGGCCACCTAGGCCGAAGTCTAAGCTGACAAGAGAGGTCCCCAAGCCGAAGAAGGATAAACAAAAGAAGATGCTTTCGGTGTACGAGTAACCAGGGAAACATCAAACTACACAGGCTTAAAGAAAAGAAAAGCCAACCACTCAGGAGAAAGGAAAAGTGGTATATGTGGAGGTCGAGGAGGGCACAAAAGACATAGATATTGAGGGGGTAGACCCTATTTTGAAGCTTTCGGAGCACATCCCTCCACGCCAAGGCAAGGTGAAGGTCCCGAAGGACCCAGATGAGGGACAATTCCTCCTTAACACACCGTGCTTGGAGCGCATCCGACATCTGAAGCTTGAAGATTGGGATATGGGGGACATCGAGATGTTCCCCCACTTGGCTACTGATACCTTCATGAAGTGAGTTTTCTACAAGGATTCTGGTGTCACCGCACTGAAGCCGGTGGAATGGATTCGTGGATAAACAAGACATGGTTGTTGAAACTGCCATGGGTGCCTCACTACTAAAGAATCCCCATAAATTTGACAATCATTAAGTAGTTTCTATGCCTTGTGCATGATGGGTGCTTGTGGTTGAGTGAGCCGATGCAAATCATTGATATGTTAATCCTGTTAGGTTCCTATGCCAATAGGAGTCATAATTTTGAATGACTAAGGTGAAGATTTGTATTATTGTACATACCTTTGTTTTCTGCAAACTTGTCCATATTAAAGAAATCAAAAAATGTAAAGGGAGCATGTCCTAAAAGAATAATCAAAGGACAAAAAGAATGAAAAAGGTCAAAAAATGAAAATATATGAACTCCAAAAGACAAAAAGAGACCATGAAAGTGTGCAAGTCAAAATGCCACTGCTATTTACTTTCTACATAATAATGATTGTGTGCAACTTGTCACTCATGCCACAATCCATGATAGTCAAAATGTTTAAACTTGGTTGTTTCATGCTTTGAATTTTATGTTTATAGGTAGTGAATAAATCTGACCAAACAATGTAATCTTGACAGATCATTAGATAGGTAGAGTGAATAAAAGGAGCTCATCCGCTTAATCTGAGCCCTTGGATGATATAAGGTTAGAATTATATATTTTATTTTGTAAAGAAAAGAAAAATATTGGTAAGGGTTTGCTAGGCTAAATGCACCCAAATAAAGTGAAGAAAAAATGGTAGGATGAGTAAGTGGGTAAATAGGTGAAAGGTTGCAGAAATATCATGTGATTATACAAAAGCACTTATGTCATTGTCTTAAATGCAATTTTCAAAAATGCATAAGTAGAGGACAAAGCAAAAACAATGGTTCACAATTTGGTTTACTTAACATCCCCTCATTCATTTTAAATCCTCTAACACTCACTAATTTCCCTTTCATAATAAAAATATTAATACCTATAGTTTTTTAAGTCAAAGAGGCTCAGAGCATTTCTCTGACTTCTGGTGGGACCAGACCCTCACCTTGATGACTTAAGAAGGAAAGGTGTTAAATTCCCTTTCAATTCATTCATCCCCCTCATAGAACCCCTTTTCCTAAGGTTAAATTATTTTTTCCTAGGAAATCCCCATGATAAACATATTTTATGAAAAAAACCATCAAAATACATTTATCCTAAGTACTAACTGTATGGAAAGCGCATAATGTTTTGTATAATTAAGTAAAATACCCCCTCCGCTCATTTCACCTCATATTAAATTTTTATTAAATATATAAAATTCTCGAAAAACCCATTAACTTGTATATGTTTAACTCCTTTATATAAATAATCCCACCTCTTAGTTTATTCATAAACTATATGACTACCCGATATCCCACAAAATATATTAAAGCCCCGCCCACAGTCCTTAATCCCATATTAAAGCACCCCCGATGAGATTAAGTGTTAATTTAATCCTATATCACTGGTGATTAGACCCATGGCCCCCCTGAAAACTTTATGTGTAAATCATCGTGCAACTCCACCTCCTGATCACCATTGATCATCCCTCCCCCTCATCCAACGACCCGTAATAATATCGTTCGCACTCGATGTCCTTCCTTTACCTGCCCGATAAGGCGGTTTTCCTCCTGACCCCCGATGCTATGTGTCAAATGATGAATGGAATCAGGCGACCCCTCTCGAATACTGTCTGCACCACAAAAGCGGTGTGATGGCCCTCCTAAACCACTTCCTCCATTTTAACCGAAAAACCGCCACTGTTCATCAATCAATGAACCCGCCAAAATTAATGTTTTTTCTATATAAGCTCAATTACCCCTCTTTTCACTCTTTTCGTGCATTTTCCATTTGAGAACTCCGAAAGCTGTTGCGACCCCTACAAACAACAAATTTTCTCACAAACCTCCACCATTGCTCCACAAACGTTGTAGACAGCCCAACTCATTCATCAGTCCGTACCAAAACCATACAGACCTCTATAGCTTCCATCAACCACCATTTACAATCAAATTCGACCAATTCCAGGTATTTAACTGTGGAAAACCAACTCCATTGTAAAATTCCAAGTAAAGTCACCCTGGTAACACTGTTAGTTAAGTAAAAAATATCAAATTTTACTTTAATTTCAACACTCTGACCCATAACCATCTGCAAGACCTCCGTTTACCTAAAAAACCCTTTGGAAAATCCAAAGAACCTTTGCAGAATCCCCCAGAGCATAATTCAAATCCACAAGAACTGAATTATGGCTACCCCCATCACCATGGACGTTAGACCCACTACCACTCCACACCTAGACCTAGACCACCTTTCCCTGGCTAACATGGACTTTCAAATAAAATATACCACTGCCCTAGAGCCCTTGCTCAAGGTGCATTGTCAAAGTAGGGACAAATACCTCAACCATGCTGATAATATTGGCCTTTGGGAGTCAAATTTTCCTAAAGACTAGTTCCCCCAAGTTCACATCTTTCCAAAAATTTTCCATATGTGCTATGCATGCTACGTCCCCAGCCACAGAACCATAATGTTTCATGACCATAAGGTCCTACTCACCATCACAGCTGAGTCCATTAATGAAATGATGTAGTTCCAACCAGGGCCAAACCTAACCCCACTCTTAATTGGAGACCTATTGGACCAGTATCCCAAGCTAAGCTCTGCGAAGTTGGCCTAGCTATTCCAAACCTTCATTAGGGAGGAAAAACACATCCCCAACGACCCCCTTCCATATGTAGCCGCTATTTTCTCTCCATGGGGCCAGGACATTGTGGCCATGATATCATGTGTTTTAGGTTATACCACAAGTGAGTACGTTGATGAAATTATCCTTGATTTCATGTCCATCTATATGTTATATACCTAGGGGGGATAATATGGGGTACCAAGGGAGGTACCCAAGGTAATAATGTAATAATGGGATGGGCCATAGTAATAAATAAGGTGGTTAACCCATATGATGTAAGGGAACACAAGTAGTTAGTAATAATGTAATGGGCCCATGGTATTAGTGGATGGTATGAGGGAACCATGGTAATGATTCATGGTATTGCATGTATGATGCCTATATAGAGGCTAGAGACTCCACATGGAGAATGTCAAGAAATATAGTCAAGGATTATTGTATGAACAGGCATATGGCTTGTGGAGTGTTCTCCTTCCTTAAGGAGTGAATGTATGGTGTTGCCCTACCTTAAGGGTTTGATCAATAAAGAATCATTTCATACTACTTCTAGGTTTATTTGCATTATCTTATATTTTTCTATCAAATCTATAATATTTCCGGGTTAGATCTACAACAAGTGGTACTTGGTTTCTAGGGGGGATAATATGGGGTACCAAGGGAGGTACCCAAGGTAATAATGTAATAACGCGATGAGCCATAGTAATAAATAAGGTGGTTAACCCATATCTTGTAAGGGTCCACAAGTAGTTAGTATTAATGTAATGGGCCCATGGTATTTGTGGATGGTATGATGGAACCATGGTAATGATCCATGGTATTGTATGTATGAGGCCTATATAGAGGTTAGAGACTCCACATGGAGGGAAGTCAAGAAAGAGTGTCAATGAATATTGTATGAACAAGCATATGGCTTGTGGAGTGTTCTCCTTCCTTAAGGAGTGAATGTATGGTGTTGCCCTACCTTAAGGGTTTGATCAATAAAGAAGCATTTCATATTATTTATGGGTTTATTTGCATTGTCTTATATTTTCATATCATATCTATAATATTTTTGGGTTAGATCTATAACAAGTGGTATCAGAGCTATAACAAGTGGTATCATAGCTATATGAAACTGGGTTAGATCTACAACAAGTGGTATCAGAGCACTTTCTTGGGCAAAAAAGTGGAGAATTTTTTTTACTTTTTGCAGGATTTCGGGGTTGTCGAGTTTGCAGGTCAGATATGTAAATTTTGGTGCAAAATATACAAAATATAATTGAAGATTTGGATTCTATGTGAAAAAATACCCGATTTCAAAAAAAAAAAAATCGGCTGAATCGGATTCCGGATGAAGGAGATATTGTTGATCTAAAAGTCAGTGGGGTTGCAGACAATTTTTCAGGGCAACAAGTTTGCGGCGCAGATCTGGACATCCTGGTGTAATATCTGCAAGATCTAATTGTAGATCTGGAATCTTTGTGAAAAAACACCTAATTTAAAAAAAAATTCAGTTGAATCAGAGTCCGGATGAGGGAGATATCGTTGATTTAAAATTAGCTCTTTTTTCAGAAATTTTGGGTGACGGCGGGAGAGTAGCAGCGCAGATATGGAATTCTAGTGCCTAGATCAGGATTTCTATCACATGGGCAGATGCATAATGATTGTTCCATTTCTGAAAACAGGTCATAATAAGGATTCTGAGCAATATTGACGAAACTGTGACAATTTCAAATTTTCGCCAAGTCATAGAATTTTTTCTCAAAACCCTCTTCATGACGACTCTACATTTTACAGGAAAAGATGATGGTCCTACTATTGAAGAATTCATACAAAGATACAAGTCCACATATGGGACAACTTGGAAGCTTCCAATGCTGTTTAATATGAGAGGTGGGGCTCAAAAATGGAATTCAACATTTGACAACCTGTAGTTGATCACACTTTCAAATGCAGAATTTGAAAAAATCTTTTTGGACAAATGGTCTCGGGCTAGAAAAAAGGAGAATGAGACACATAAGGGGTTAATTGCTACGATTGTCTCCTTACTGCAGGTTCATGGATTGATTCAGAAAGAGAAGATCATTGTTTCTATCAATCCTGATGGTAAACATAATTTCATCAATGTTAATTTGGCAAAAAAATTGCAAGTCCCAACAAAACATATTGAAAATACACAGGTTGATGATAAGGATGTTCAAATTTATAAGGATTTGAAACTTTCTATGGATAAGTATGTGTTTCATGGTGATTTTTATGCTTCGGATATGGATAACATGGATGTTGTTTTTGGATACCCTTGGATGGAATTAGTGGGTACTATAAATATTAATGTGCAGAAGAAATTCCTCAAGCTCTGGTATAAAAAGAAGGAAATTACATTACAGGATATTTCCATTAATAAGCAGGTAGAGTCCAAGGAGGTTGAAGGAGAAGATGTTACAGGGACTGACATATCAGATGATGAGCAGTTGATGGTCGACAATCAAACACAAACAGAGGCTGAAGCCGAAAAGGTAACAGATGCTGACACATCTGATGAGGGTTCAGTGGTTGAAGTCATATCGGAAAAGAAGACACTACAACAGGCACCACAGCAAGATGAATTAAAGAAAAAGACATCGTGGGTTAGAACTTCAACATATCATCACCCACATCACCCCGCAAGAAAACAACCATCAAGATGGCAACCAATTAGCCACACGGACAACAACCCCCGCAGGACAGATAGAGAGGAGCGAAGATCCACCTACTACACATCTACACAGAAGATCTACCAGAGTCAACTTCCATCTCAAGCAAGCGAGGCACCAGCAAGACCGAGGGTTCACCTTTCTCTTGGATGGCTAGATGCACGTGCATGGTACCAGTGGACTACTTTTTTGAGTAGATCTTATTATTTGTCTTCTTCCCATGTTTCGGGGATGAAACATGCTAAGGGGGGTGGAGTGTTATATACCTAGGGGGGATAATATGGGGTACCAAGGGAGGTACCCAAGGTAGTAATGTAATAATGGGATGGGCCATAGTAATAAATAAGGTGGTTAACCCATATCATGTAAGGGACCACAAGTAGTTAGCAATAATGTAATGGGCCCATGGTATTAGTGGATGGTATGAGGGAACCATGGTAATGATTCATGGTATTGCATGTATGATGCCTATATAGAGGCTAGAGACTCCACATGGAGAATGTCAAGAAATATAGTCAAGGATTATTGTATGAACAGGCATATGGCTTGTGGAGTGTTATCCTTCCTCAAGGAGTGAATGTATGGTGTTGCCCTACCTTAAGGGTTTGATCAATAAATAATCATTTCATATTAATTCTGGGTTTATTTACATTATCTTATATTTTCCTATCAAATCTATAATATTTCCGGGTTAGCTCTACAACACTATACCCCAGGACAACCTCCTGCAACCATATCTGACTTTTCCACATTCATAACTGACAAAATGCATGAGCAGTCCACAAGGATGGGAAATGAAAGGGTGTTCAAATACTCCTATGTTTTATACCATCTATTTCTGTATTATTAGCCAGAGAAGTTTCCTTTTACCCTTCAAAATCTTGACACTAGGGGCCAGCCCAGATCTGTTATTTTTTGGAACCCACTTTTCCATGAGTTTGGATCACATATACCTACTCAGACTTTATAGATTATTTTGTGTATCCAGTCATGACCAAGCTCACTGGGAATCCTCCACCTAGGATAAGCCCAAAAATAAAGAGAGTCCTCCAACTTTCCAAGCAGACCAAGGTAGGTGACTGGTACCTTTATTAGAACCATACAGAAATCAGAATATAAGGTTGCATGCTTGCACTGTATAAATTTCCAAGATACCTCCCCATGAGTTTGTTTTCCTTAGAATATTACAGACAGATCATCAAATCAGATGAAGTCAATTTTGTCAATCCCAAGAAGAAGGCTTATTTAAAAATCAAAGATCAATTAGGTCCCTTCATATGCAATTCCAGAGAGGCAGGGAAAGAGGTAGACCTAATCCTGCAAAGAATGAAGTTCCAAAGGAGTTTTGTATGGAGATATGACCCTTTGGAATTCATTACCAAGAAGAGGCAAAAGGTCAAGCTAGGACCCTTCATCCACCACCCCATACCAGAAATAGAGGCATTTTCCAACTAAACAGAATGGGTGGAAGGTACCCTAGTAGACCAAGATAGCACTAGAGTAGATGTAGAAAATTCTCTGATTTAATTAGAAAAGCCGCTTGATGACAACTCTTTTCTGTAGGTACTAGAAGAATAAGAAAGAACCATGAGTACCCCTCCAATCACACAGACTCATCAGAATGAGGAGAAAATTCCAAAAAGAAACAGAGAGGGAGCTTCCACATCAGGGGTGAACACCTCAAATTTACAACAGGAATCAAGCAAGAGGCAAAGACTAAATCCGGCCTCTGAATAGGAATACACAAAAGATTTGGTACAGGTCACAAACATAGAAGGAAACAAAAGCAGGACTACCACTTCATCTGAAGGCATGCAAGAGCCTTCCACATCATAGACTTGGATGTTGGAAAGGCAGCTTAGTGTGGAAGTGTCTTCATTCAATAGGCCTGCTGACGGAGACCAAGACATAAAGGATAGGTACAAGGATATCAAAGCAAGAAATGAGAGGCTTAAGGCCCAAAATTATGCTCAGTACATGAAGCTGACTCCCACCAATCAAACAAGGCTAATGTCAGCCTTTGACATTAAAGAGAGAAATATACAAATGTCTTTTATTAAGCCTACAACTCAGCAGCCCAAGACAACATCTAATTTCATGAGGGTATACTTTGAAGTATTGGCCAGGGATATTCATCCCATAGACCAGATTGAACTGCACAAACAGGCAAGAGATATGATATACTCCACCCTGACAGGTAAAGCCTTAGCTTCTCATCAACTACAAAACTCTTTGAACAACATTTATGCACAATTTCAGTTAGAGAAGGCCTCCTCACAGGCAAAGGATACAAGGATCAAGTCCTTAGAGGACTTAGTGATCGAATTGGGACACGATCCCAAGGATATAAAAGCTATAGAGCAGCTTATAAAAAAGAAAAATGATGATATTTCTGCACTTAAGAGGCAATTAAAAATACCACAGCTACAACATCCTCAAACTCTAGAAGTCGTAGAAGGCCAAACCAAAAATGAGAAGTTGATGTACTTGGTCCTAAAGCTGAATGATCAATTAAAGGAGACAGAAAGGGAGTTGGATGCTTTAATTCAACTGAAGCAAAGCGACATGGCCACAACTTCCAAAGATGTCATCCCTATAGTATCCACAATAGTCCCTTCTACACTGGCAGCTTCATTGGCACCTACAGTTCCACCTGCCACAACATTGCCAGTAACAGTAGAATCTACAACAATAACAAGTGCATCAGGATAGAAAGTAGCAGAATTAGTCAAATCCATGTAAGAGATGTCTATCTAGGCCACAGAAATGAACATATTAAGAGAAAAGGTGGAAATTTTGCAAACAGACTACAAACTTGCTTAACTTAAGCAAAAGGAAGAATAATAGAAGGCCAAAATAATGATTGAAAGAATCAAAGTCTTAGAGAAAGTCTTGACACTGGAGAAACCCCTAGGGCAAACCAATGAAATTTTGTGGGCCAATATAATTGACTCATCAAGGATATTTGGCCCTCAATTCAAGTTATTTTTTAGCAGACAGAGTTAGTAAATATAGCTACAAAAGTTATCTAAAAGGTCAAAGAAGAATTAGGAGACATGCCTGAGGATGCCAATAGACTCATCCATTTCCTCAACAGCAAAATTAGGTATGAGCTCCAAGAACTCAATATAGAAGATAGAACAAAGACCATTTTGGAAATAAGGAAGGTCCTTTCTAAAAGGAACCTTATGCTTAACTTAGAAGAGAAGTGCCACAACAAGTAGATATCCATTGATAGGTTCATGGATAAATTCCAAATTTTGAGGGAGAAAGGTCTGCCTAGTCCATTAGTCATCAATGATAAACTTATGACACATCTGGACTATGATAATAGACTCGGGAAATTTGGTAAGGAACAAGCAGGCACTTCATCCATAAAAGCCCTGCCAACAAGAAAAGTGTTGTACAACACATTTGATAACTTGTTTTTCCTTGAGCATGAGATAAAACATTTATTCCTCACCAACCCCAATTTTGCCAAGTATACTGAAGCTGACGAGATATATATAAGAATGATGAATGTAAATTTACCTGATGCAGAATGGTGGGAGACAATGAATTATGTACTATAATAAATTTACAACAAAAAGTTACTGCACAGTAAAAGTGAAAGTAGCCAGGTAAACAGATGAAAACAGGGCAGCATGGTTAAAGAGTATCAGGTGAAAGATCAAAATTGAAGAATATTCCAGCGTGAAACACCACAACTGCAAGCCAACATAAAGGGTTGCAAACTCAACCATAAAAGCCAGCAGTACCAAATAAAAAGGGAGAACATGAAACAGTTCATTAGCTATCTCTATCTTCTTGCAAGAAGATATTTGTATTTCCTAGAATAAATCTCAAGTTGGTTTTGAGATATTTTGTAATAATTTTTTGTATAAATACTTCACAATTCGAAGTATGTAGTGTGAATTCTTAAAGATTTCCATAGAATTTCCTTGATCAAACGTTGTAAGCTATTGTATCATTGTTTGGACCAACAAGCTAGATTAATGAATAAATCCAAGACATTTCATTGGATTCATGTGTAGTGCGAAGTACAGACAATTATTTTCTCTTGTGATTGTTATCTTTCTTTTAGAGTTTTCCATTATCTTGAATGTATCTGAAATCTGAATGTTATAATATGAAATGATATCTCAGAATTTTCTTCATTGCACTCTGTTATGACTATTATGCATTTTAATATTTTCTGCTAATTATCTAAGTTAAGGAATTCTTCATTGCTTCTTAGTTTAGGTAGTTTTCCTTTGATCTATAGTAAAGGATTCTTAAGTGCCCTTTGCTCATGATTATCCTTTGTTCCTCATTTTGATCCCGGTTTGAGGATTCTTAAGTTCCCTCTCACCCTAGTTAAGATCATTTCACCCATCCAACCTAAAGACCTATACTTCACTCTGCTAGCTTGCCCTTTGAACACTCCCTTTAATGAGTTAATCCCAGTTCTGATGCTCTTCTTTGACTCCATAGCCCACTGGTCCAAAGACTTCATTCTATCCATCTGTTATAAGTATTCCACCATTTAGCATTCAATACAAATCCAAAACCCCCTAAACTTTAAGAACTAGCCTAAAATCTGAACTTTTCCTTCTTCTAATAACTTCTAGGGAAAAGTTTGAGCGATAACAGATCCATCGGATCACATTGTTACCTCATTCTAGACTGAGTTCGGCCAAGGCATCTGGCAGAAAGGCTGGTGAGCGCGACCTCGCCGAGAAGATGAAGGACAAGCTCAAACTTGTTAAGAAACCATGCAGGTATTCCATTTCCAGTATTACTGACCCCACGGTGAAGGTTTCCACCCAGATTTTGGCTGGCAAAGTGATGAGAAAGTGCCGCGCGGATGAGGTTACGGCACTAGTAGTTTCGTTAGCAGCTCAGTGCATGGAGGGTGTACAGTTCAACTGTGCACACTACCTGTGTAGCAAGTTCCTCGCGAACTATAGAGAGGCACATGACCATAGCAAGGCATTTCATTATTCATGGCTATTACTCTCGATTGTTCTAGTTGAATGGGAATTACTAGAGGACAACCAATTTCTTTCGATTGAGACAGATATTCCCGAAGCCAAAAAATTTGCATCTGTATGGGCCACCAAGGATGTTGATTGGGTTAGGGAAAGCAAAGTGTTTTGGGTACTGATGGAGGCAAGAACCTGTGTAGCCATCAACCGAAAGCCGTGGTTGTCACCAACCATATTTGAGCAACTATCTGGGTACTTGGAGTTCAAAGTGGACTTCCACCATGTTTACAACCAGGCGCAGAAGCATCCAGATCAGAAGTGGTATGATCTCCCCTAATTCGCTACGGATAATGCCATTGCAGAAGTCCTCAAGCATTAGCCAACAGATTGGAAGACAACATTGGATTTGGCTGCCAAGACTAGTAAGTCTGCGAAGAAGCAGAAAAAGGAAGCGGCCTGTCTAAAGGTTCAATAGTTGGCTGAGAAGAGGAAGGAGATTGAGCAGAAGGCCCGAGCAGAAGTGGAGAACGCCGCAAAGGAACAAGCAGATCAAGAAGAGCATGGCTCTAATAGAAGTCAGAAATATCTTTCACCGCAAATGGATGAAGAAGAGTGGTTGGAACAGCGCAGTGGTGATCAAGAGAGCACTCCCTTCCGTGTAAAGTGACATAGGGAACAGGAAAAGGAGGGACAACGAAAGAAGACCAAAGCCTCTGAGTCGTCACTTGATCCAATTGTCTTGAAAGAGGGCGACTTAAACAATATTGGTGACAAGGTAAGGGACACGATAGCAGAATTGTTGTAGCAGTTTGAGCAGTAGAAAAAGCAAGCATTGGTTTCTATATAGATGGGTTTATGCAAGCTACAGATCCAAACCACTAGACTCCAGGTAGGTGCAAGGCAGAGCAGCGTGACATCGACTAATTTGGCGCTAGGGACCACTCAAGCAGCTGAGTTGGTTTGATCCTTGGACCTCCAGGCCGTCGTGCTTCCTACTGAGCTTTGAGCATGAAGGCAGACACTGACAAGGATACTGACAATGCTCTGAGGAATATTGATTTGAACTTGGACGCACTCCCTAGTGAATTCCTTCACACACTGCAAGAAGGTGTGATTGCAGAGATTCAAGCTTGAGAGAAGTGCGCATTGAGCATGATCATCAAGTACAAGGTCAACAAAAAACATAAGTTCATTGAGAAGACAACAATGCTAGAAGCATGGAAGAAGGTTTAGGAGTAGAACGAGCGAACTAGAACCATGGTAACCGAAGCATGGTGAATAGTTCCAGAACTACATATACTAGTCGAAGCACCATTGGAGGCCAAGATTAGGAAGTTGGCTACAGGTGTGCGCAATGCAAAAACAGAAGTGGCCAAGCTTCAGCTTGAACTGAAACTTAAAATCACATAGCTTGAGTTGAAGTCACAACCTTCAACTCCACTAGAGGTTAGAGCACAATGTGAAGCCACTATGAAGGATGGGGTCACCGCCATAGATTCTGCAGTGGTGGAATGCACTGCGCTCTTCGAGCACTCTATGGAGGTACTTACAACTCTACAGGAATATCCTAACCTGCAAAGGTTAAACACAGAGGTCTGGGAGTTGCAACAACAATATGATGAGGCAAGAGAAATGACGAACACCGTCACTATAGTGCAAAGCAAAGATTGGAAAAGTTGCAAGAGGCAAAGCAATTGCTCAAATAGGTGGAAGCAACGTAGCAAAAAGAGGCAGTACTCAAGGCAAGATTGGGGCCTTGGTTGGATGCGGCCAATTTTATCTCTGCCACCATTGGGGAGAAATTGGAAAGCCTACAGAGGATGCAACAGAAGATTCAGGAAGATAGCGTGGGACTAGAAATAGAGCAACTGGTGGAGTAGATCAAGCAGGAAGCCACGTAGAGCGTGGCTGAGGTAGCAGTGGCGCAAATCGATCTGGGAGGTCTTTGCAGTAAGATCTCCACGCCAACAGAGTGACTCGAGGGCGAGTCATGATATTTGTGTTGGGGCTTGGAGGGTTCTCATGAATACCCCATCCTCCCACACCACCTCCATCGTCACATCCACAGCATACACCTTCGCCCACACTGCCACCACCTCCACCACCGTTCAATATGACGAATGTAGTGAAGTTGCTCTTTTTCAAGGGCTTGGGAAATGAAAACCTGGACTAGTGATTGTTCATTGTGAAGGCCGTATGGACTACTGACAACCCAGAACATTATAGATGATCATATGAAGAACACAGTGTTGGTTACTGCTTTACAGGATCGCCCTAATGTGATACATTAAGTACTACACCAATAACCAAACGGTTGTGTTGGAAGACATTCAAACTGCGTTGAATAAGGAATTCAATAGACCCAATTCTAAAGTGCAATCAATTGTGGGATTCAAGGAAATCATGATGAATCCTGGTTGAGACTTCAGTTTGTGCTCCACGGGTTGATGCAGAAAGGGCCAGTAGTGTAGGGGTTTGTTTGGAAAACTTAACTCTAAACCTAGGTTATGACCACTAAGCCAACAACTTGGAACACATTTGACAAGTCCTTCAAACCCCATGAAAATACAAACTATTTGCGAACTTAGAGAAATGCACCTTTGGCATGAGCCATGTCCAATATCTGGGCTACATCATTGATGAGGAAGGTATGCATGTGGATCCAACTAAGATCCAACTCATTCAAGGTTGGCAAACCTCGACCAATCTAACAGAACTTTGCAATTTTTTGGCCCTTGCCACTTTTTATTGGAGATTTGTGTTGGAATTATCTCATATCACTTGACCTTTGAGTCAAGTTATAAGGTCAGAGTGAAATCAAAATTTTCTTGGTCCGAGTCCAAACAAAAGGAGTTTGTTGAGCTGAAGTACAACCTTTACTTTGCACCAGTACTCATATTTCCAAACATGAAAAAACAATTTTGAAATTGAGACAAATAACTACGAATATGATGTTGGTGCAGTTCTCACCCAACAAGGACATCTAGTGGTCTGTCACAGTGAGACACATTCCAATACAATTCATAAATACCCCACCTATAATAAAGAGATGTAATATGTTATGTAGGCTTTCCGGCAATGGAAACATTACATTATAGGGAAGGAGATAGTCATCCATACAAACCACCGACCTCTCTAGTTTATACAGACACAAGGGAAGTTGCAAAATGATCACCATCAAAGTGGTCCACATATATAAAACAATTCCATTTGAACATTAAATACAATAAGGGTAACACCAATCAGTTGCAACGCTAAACATTTTTGTAGCAACATTTGTGGCCATGAGATAGATGGATGGACAAAACCATACAAAAATGATCCAAAGTGTACCACCACATACCAATGCAAGTGGATGGTAAGAAAGTACCATACTTCCACCTCCATGACACATTATTATGATATGTGGGCCACATTTGTGTTCCTTAAAGTAAGTGATCCAAGCTCATTTGGGAGGCACACTATAGTCAGGATGCAGGAAACTTTGGTGTGGAGAAAATTGTAGCAGTACTGCAGAAGTATTTTTATTGGCCAAAAATTTGACAGGATGTTAGAAAATATATCAGCTATTGCAATGCTTGTGCTATCACCAAACCAACCATTAAGAAGGAAGGGTTGTACACTTCTTTTACTACTCACAACCAACCCTAGGAATCCATCTCCATAGACTATCTGTCTATCCTGCCTTCTACCAATCATGGTAATGACTATGTACTTTTGGTCGTGGATAGATATTCTAAGATGGCTATATTGGTGGCTTGCAAGAAGAGTATCATGACATAAAACATTGACAAACTCTTCTTCGAGCGAGTATGGGTACATTTTGAGATCTTGCAAACCATTATATCCGGTTGGGATAGCAAGTTTCAGACATTTGGTCAAGTCTCTAGTCATTATTGGACAACTAACTCACCAAGTCAACAACATTCCATCCCCTGACCGATGGTCAGAAAAGGTCGCCAATAGGATGGTAGTGCACATACTACGCATGTACAACTCCAAGCATCAATGAACCTAGGATGAGAGCCTTCCCTATGTATAACACAATTATAATAGAGATCTACATAGCTTGACTGGTTGTAGTCCCTTTCAAATGGGTATGGGATTTCAAACATTGTGTATGATTGATGTTTCCATGCCTCATGCGACTACATAAGAAAAGTATACACATGTACAATCCAAGGCTGATAAAGAAACTAGGTTTGCTCAACACATCCAACACATCTGCCAACAGGTTCATGACATCTTGACTAAAACCAATGGCAACTACAAACAACAACATGACCAACATTAGGTGCCACATGAGTTTCAGGTGAGTGACAAAGTTTGGTTTCATTTGCAGAATGAATGCCTTGTCGGAGCCAATCAAAAGCTTCAACCACTCTAATATGGGCCTTATACCATCACTAAGGTTGTGAGAGACAAGACTTTTGAGTTCATAATTCCCCCATTCCTTGGACTACACCCAGTGTTTAATGTGGACCTCCTTCAACCATACTTCCCACCATTGCTGGACACATCAAACATTATCGAACAACTAATACCAACAAAGTTCAACCCAAAATGCATGGAACAAATCACAACTGATCAAATCATGGACACATATATAAAGGACACTCACCAACAAAGGATCAAATTGTAATGGGTTGTCAAATTTGGCTAACTCCTACACCAAGACAAGTGGATCACCAGGGATCATGTTCAGCAAACGTTTCCCCATCTCATGGAGGCACTCAACACAATGGGGATCATTACTTCCTAAGGGGGGAGGAATGATCTAGGTTGATATTGGTGGCCATCCACCTATTCCACTTAGACCCCAAACACTGTTTTCTTTTAGTTTCCTTAATTCTAGCACAACTTTATATTTTTGGCAGTTTTTTGGGTGTTGAACTTCTGCAGCCATTTTGAGGCCCTAAACGGTGTTTTTTTTTTAAACGTGCCAAACCCAACGCCCATTGGTAGGGACTTGCTAGGAAAAATTATTTTCCTCGGATATATATTTTGAATGAGGTATCATGCATGCCAAACAAAGATCATATGACCAAATGACAACCTTCGGAAGTTGGCTTTCCAACTAATCTAACGAGGCTCACGAAATTTTGGCACTTCATCTCCTAGGTTTAGGTTTTTAGATGTTTTAGGTTTTCCATTGTTTTTCAATAATAAAAAGGCTTTTAAGCCACATTGTAACACAATTCATAAGGCATGTAGCCATCACATCTCTTCTCAGGGATAAGCTACCATCGCTCGAGCCAGTTTGTTTCCATTCTACATGTAAACATTATGAGTATTTATTATTAATGAATTGAAGTTCAATTTTCACTATAGCTCTTTGTTTTTGTTTAAGTTTATATTTCATTTCGTTCTTGCATAAATATGGATCAACTATTTTACCTATGGTTGAAATTTCTCCCCCTGAGATATTACCAAAAAAACAATTACTTCCTTTGATTGCTTACTTCTCATTTATCTACAACAGGGATGCCCATATCAAGGTTGTGTCTAACATTTCCTCTTCTACAACTTTAATCTTGATACTGCTACCTCTGTGCTTGAAATTCCTTTTACTAATTATTTTTTGGATTTCTCCCCCTAGGCTTATACTTCCTTTTGTATACAACATAACTTTTTTAATATCAAAGGAATGCTCCCCATGAACTAAAGCTTCTCCTTGTTGGATAAATTTTATGCTTATATTTCCAAAATTAAGTTACCAAACCGAGATCATGAATTTTGAGATGCGATCAAAATATGTGCAAGATTAAAGTCCTAATATATTATAGTCTGATGCTAGAAATTAACACCCAAATAACATGTGCATTAGAGACAATTGAATGTCAATAAACACATATGGACTAAATAATGTATACTAGTCCTAGTTTCAGATCTCCAGACAAATCTCCATATAACAATATTACACTTTGTGAGACAATGTTCATGCACTCAACAATAGGTTGAATTAAAAAAAACACAAGATTCTAGCTCTGGTCTTTAGACTTTATTCTACTAAACATTAAGAACAAAATATGAAACGAAGTATTGGAATTACAAGGTAAACACCTATGCTAAGAAAATCAACTAATGCTTGATCAAAGTTTCTTAACCTAAGTATGAGATATATGATAATCCTCTATTGATCAAATGCTATCTAGACAAAACATGAAAGGAAAAATCAGAGAATGAAAAATAAAACCTCTATACTTTGAATAGCATGAATTTCATTCAAACATATAATTTATAAGAAAACCAATGAAAGTTGAATGTTATGGATCCTCCCTAGATTAAATTTGTCTAATTATGAAAAATCAAACTCCAGCATCAATTGAAATAGATTACTACTCAAATAAGGAGTTAGACTTAAGCACAAAAGGGCATGAGCATATCGAGTAATAGATCAATATCAAGGTATAATATCAATTATTTATAAAAATGATGTATTGAAACCATGGTATGAAAGCTAAGGACCAATACAATTCCTTGCTATAAAAAAAATCATAACAAAATTGTTAATTTAAGGAAATGTATACACCTGTGATAGAGTGATCTTTTGAGTCTTCAGGGTTAGTGATATTATATGTGATATATAAAACTAAAAATAACAAATCAAATTGAAATATAATATCGCTCAACAAAATTACTTAGTTCAATACATAATGAATGTTAGGTATTTGACACTTCAATTCTTATGGTATAGTAATGAATTTAACCATAATGAAAAGAAACAGAGTATCATCCAATGCAGACTTCGATATGATAGTGAATTGACTCAATATTTGAGTATTATATGTTAGAGTTTCTCATGAATAAAAGCACACAACTTTACCATGTTACACACTTATATATATATATATAATGTAGATCAATAAAACATAATGCTACAAGAGATAACATAAACACTGCAATGAGATCGTCAAACCACAAACACAAACTATATTGGTAAAATACATATAATTGCTACATAACTAAGTGAGGGGCCTTTCCTACTGATATTGCGTTAATTAGATTATAGTCACACAAAGAGAATTATAGTGAAACCATGAATTGAAGTGAAACTTGTATTGATAAAAGTATGTTACAACAAGCTTTCCACTACATATCACAAAGAAATATAGATTCACATAGTTTACAAGAAAATGATTCAAACATTAGCTTATTATCGACTCCCCCATCAGAGTGTTGTCTAGCCCTATTTATATACATTATACTGCAAGTTCTTTCCCTCAAGAGGCCATCTACATAGATAAGAGTGGCTCCCCTATTTAAGGAAACATTGTTTGTACTCAAAATAGCCAAGATACTAGAAAACATATCTTCCTTATGCTCTATAAATTTTTCCAGGACAAACATAGGAGTGTGTAAACAACCATATCTTCTTGATTTTACTCAATCTTGCATTCATCTAAAGAGGCATGGGAATTGTATTTGTCTTTTTGCAAACCTGGGCGCAATGTGAAATGTGGGCGTACCTGTGTTGAAGAACCATTCATAACTCTTAAATCATATATACTTTTGGAAAATGGCCCTTGCATTACTCAATTTATCACATTATCGAAAAAACCCATGTTCCAAAATTTCTAGATTTGTCTTCATTTGGCTAGAAATCACGTCGTGGGATAAAGTGTTGCGTATGAGATCTATGTCTACATGTGTGACTTGGGTGTGTATGGAATGACACAAAAACACGTTGATACCTCATATGTCAAAATCCATGTGGTCGATTTCCTTATAGAATCACACACATATGCTAAATAACAATTTTACGTACCAAAAGTGAACTACTAGTATAAGAACTAAATTATAGTTACCTATAGGAATTATACTTCATAAACAATCATTACTAAAACTAATATATAATCATATTTAATCCCTAAAAACATATAAAAATGATGTATTAACTGCATGCGATGTATCAAAGCAATTAGTAAGGGTTTATGGCATAATTGGACATGTATTATTGGTGAAATATAGGGAAATGGTATAATAATAATGACATGATCATGAGAAGAAATATGACAAAAGGGGAGACCAACACTCCTTGTTTGCATCTCTCCCCTTTTTTGTTTTCTAACCAATTGAATTTCACCATTTACTTCAATTTTAGCTTCTAATTCATATTCTACAAACTTTCCATTTCACCATCCTTTTCCTACAACTCACTCTCAAAAGTCCCCATATTCTTAATGCAGCTTGAGGTGCTATAATATCTCACTCGTGTCTTACCAAAAAGATGAGAGAAATAACACTCTCATACAACAATATTCTCCTTTACCTTCATTAAGGACATATACATTGTCTGATGTCCTGGTTGCTTTTTCCACTAATCTTCCATATCCTTCCTTTGTTATTTTACAACATTTAGAATAAAATGTGACCTCATGTAATTTTTAAACCATTTGAATTACACTTAAGAATATTTTTCTTTAAACCTTAAACAAACAAAATGTCTTTAGCTTTAGCTTTTTTGTTGTCAAGTTTAACTATTCCTTTACCCATTATTCTAGGTAATCTATCATCTCCAAGAGTTAGACTACCACCTTTGATTTCCTTTAGAGAGACACATGCTTTTATCTCCTACCATATGATGTGAACATCCATTTCCTATATACCATTGTCTTTCTTTATTTTGAACACATAGATCTAGACCACATTCTTCCTACTTCTCTTGCTTCCCTATCCATATCTTTGTTCTTTGATTTCCATTTCTGACAACATTTTCTTCTTTTCTTTGATTTAGAGGAATTAATATTCTTCTTCTACAATCTTGAGCTTTGTGCCGAACATTATTTCACTTGAAACATTCAACATGATCTAATAAGGGGGGAAATGAACTGTAATTCTGACATCATTCTCATTAAAACTTCTAGGATTGTTGCTCCCACAACCATTCCTTGAGATATTATATGATCCCCTACTTCTATTCCTCATATAGTCATTTTTACATATTATCTGAAATATATTTCCTTATGACCAAAATTATTACATGAAAATGAATAGACATAAAAGAAATATTGATACTTGGATATGAAGAGCTTTCTTGGTAGAGAAATTCTTCTAAATCCATTCCTAGGTCTCGACTAGTCTTCACTTTATTTCTTGTTGATGTTTGTATTACTGATAGGTTCATGCATTTTCTGATCTTTAGCTTCATTTATGACTTTGTTTGCATTGATGCTAGATCCTTTGACCATATTAACATAAATTTTAGTTTTTTCTTCTTCTAGAATCTTGAGCTTAATTCCCCATTGGTAGTTTCACGATAATATAGATTTGTTTTAATAGAGGGAGACCTATGGCAACTAAGAATGTTATCTAATGATTCAATCCCTTTTACAAACTTTAAGTTTCGATTCAAATGAGAATTTTCTTGCTTTATATCCTTTCTTAAGGATACAACCTTTGCTTCTAGCTTCTCACAATTTCTTTTAACTGACTTATCAATGTATCTTCTATTTTCTTAGCTTCTTCTAGTTCTATCTTTAGGAGGATAATTGATGCATCATCAAAATCATGATATTTACATTCATATTTATGTAATGGATCCTTCAACCCTTTATTCTTTCTTTTGAGTCCTTTTTTTTCTTCTAGGGCACTCACTAGGCCTCCTTCAAGATCCATCTCACCTTCAACTTCTTTGCCTGGTTTTGACTCTTCATTTTGATGATGATTAACTTGATCATTCATGGCTAGGAGATATATTTCACTTCTTCTGCATCTAACACATTGTTGGAGTAATCAAAAGCTTTTAACTCTTCTATATTCTTCAAATATTTAGAGGTTGATTCCTTATGAGTTGACTTTTCTATCTTCATTTCATATCCAATGTGAATGACATCTCCCTCATAGATGCTATGTAGCTTATCCAACAATTTTTTTTGTTTCACAATGAATCACATTATCGATTTCATTTTGATAGGTCATTCAAGATGGAACTCATGAATTCTACATTTTGCTTATCATCCTCCCTTACATCTAGTACATATTTCCAAGCAACAACACTAAAAGAAATTTGATATGTTGTTATCCTTGTCTTCCAGAAAGCATAATTTGATCCATCCAATAATGGAGCTCTGTTTGTGTAAGAGCCATCTTGATTATCCATGGTCCCTTTGATATCTTCATTCTAGTGGTTAGACTACTTTTGAAGGAACCTACTCTGATACCAATTGTTGGATTCACAAGTATATAAAGGGGTGGGGCAGTGAATTAGTATAATGACATTTTTACTTATTTAAATATTTGAACAACAGAAAACATCAATCTCATAAAATGAATAGGTAATACATGATATATGTGGAAACCCTTACAAGAGAAAACCAAAAAACTTCTTTATATGAATGATCTTCAAGGAACTAACCTACTATTACAATAATTTGTAGGCACTAATCTACATGATACACTAATCCCCTCTATTATTTTTTGTCACCAACCTATAGGAGACACCAATCCCCTCTATTACTTTGTAGGCACCGACCTATAAGATACATCAATCCTCTTTTTTTCTTTGTAAGCACTAGCCTACAAGAGACACCAATCTCTTATGCTTCTTTTTAGGAACAAACCTACAAGATATACCAATCATATTTGTTATTTTTAGGCACCAAGCTATAGGAGACACTAATCCCTATTGTTGCAATATTTATCAGCACTAATGTACAAGAGACACCAATTCCTATTGTTGCCAATTGCACTGTCCTCTAATAATAATAATAATAATAATAATATATAAGATAATATAATATTAAAATATAAGCAAATAAATGATAAACAATAATAAATAATAAATAAAATACTAGAGTTCTAATCACTATAATTAAAAGTAAATTATAAAAATAATTAAAATAAAGTAGAGTCAAAAAAAGTAAAATAAAATAGAAAGGAATTAATAAACAGAGAAACTATAAAAACAGTAAAAATAAGTAAAGTTATCAAAAATTAAAATGGAATAAAATAAAAAAGAATTAAATTAAGAGAAATATTAAATTAATAAAACTTAAAATAAAGAAGTAAAAGTTGCATGTTGACACATGGAATGTGTGCATGTGGTCGCCTTTCCATTGTTTTGTCTATTTAATAAATGAAGATGAAGATGAGATTCATCATTCTTTCCCCCATTCTCTAGGGAGAACAGTGCGGTGAGAAAAAAGATTCCATGACAGTAGTATGCTAATTGAGGGCTTGGGGGTAACCAAATGTAGAAAGATGATGTGCAGTGGAGCTTACGGTTCGATGAAGAGTCGTCTCCAAAAATTTGTTGCGATTAGTGAGATTCAAATAGCGTTCAACTCTGAAATTATAAATAAGGAATATCATCACTACAAGTAAGTTTCCCTTACTCCTATTTCTGAAAAATTCTATGCTAGTTAGTTGAATAAAGATGTGTTGATTGTAAATCACATAATTGATCTAATTAGTTGGATGTTCTAATTTCGAGGTTGTTACCTATGGTATCAGAGCCAGTTTTAACTTTATTGAACTTTTAGGATTTATATATTCTTATTCATGAGTAATGTTCTAAAAATATATTTTCATAATTAAAAAAAAAAAAAAAAAAAAAAAAACACAATTCTTTATTTTGCAATTAATAAACATGCCTCCATAAAAGCCTAAAATATGATTTGACACTTAAAAAAGGAAAGCAAAATATAATTAAAAAAAAAAACAGAGAGGAAAAAAAAAATGAACAAACAAACTCACTCCCTCACTATTACGCTCTAACGAAGAGAGTGGAATAAAGTGTTTCCCGTGGATTTCGATATGGCTAGGCTGCTTCGGAGGGTAGTGGCTACGACTGGTTAAACTTGGTCAATAATATAAGAGGGGCCTCATAAAATCCCAAGCACACCTAACAGAGTTCATATATTCTCTTTATATCTTATTAGACAGTTTGGTTTTGGAAAATATTAAAGTATTTAGGTAAATATGTTGAGATTTTCCGTTTTATGTAAAATAGGAAAAAATCTCAGTAGGTGACAAAAATAGGAATTTGTTGCTAGATTAGCTCCAGGCTGTTGGGAGAGAGTTAATGCATCCTATATTTGATGTGAGAGGATTTATGAGGCAGTTAGATTCTCCTAGCTATAAAACAGGTATTCATACAGATTGTTTTGTGAGAGAATTTGTGAGGAATTGATTAACTTTGTAATCTCTTGTTTGATTAATAAAGATTGTCGATGGCTATGTTTGGTGGACGTAGCCCAGATTGGTTGGGTGAACCACGTTAAATTGTTGTGTCTCCTGTGCATGATTTTATTTACTGTGTATTGTTTTATTTTCCTGCTGCACATATCTGCCTCTAACAAGTGGTATCAGAGCTCCAGGCTGAGGAAACATATACTGAAGTGGAGAGAGGAGGGCGTATGACTGAGTGTGGAGGTCGTTTACCACTGCTGCGTGGAAGACAAATAGACCAGACCTGTGTACCTGTTGGAGGGTTGATATGTGATTGCTGATTGCTGTGCGTGGTGTATTGGAGCGCTGGTGCTGCGTGGAGGTATTGCTGATTGCTTTCTGCTGCACAAAACATCACTTGCTGCATGGAGGTATTGTTGATTGCTTTCTACTGCACAAAACATCACTTGCTGCGTGGAGGTATTGCTGATTGCTTTCTGCTGCACAAAACATCACTTGCTACGTGGAGGTATTATTTAATTCATTGTTGCATGGAGGTTGTAGTCAATTCATTGCTGATTGTGAACCACGGGATCCCTGATTCTTTATTGGATGCGATAAAGGAAGTTGCTAAGGAATTCTTTAACCATCCATTACAAGAAAAGCAGAAAAGTGCTCTGTAAGCAAGAGATGTTCAGGGATATGGTAAGACCGTCCTAGTGGCCGATGATCAAACGTTGAACTGGGGCGACTTGCTTGCTTTGGTACTTACAGAATATACATATTGGTAAGAAAATCATGGAAATCAAAAGGGACTGAATTGACATTCAAAGCAGGTTGCAATGTGATGTTTGACGGAAATCCTGTGACGGAAATCTAACGACCGCGCAATTTTCATAATTCCATAATTCCACACGTTCAAATGGTGGAAGAAATAGTCTACTAAAGCTAAGAAACATCCACACTTTCAATTTGAATTTGAAATTGTTTGAACAGTCCATATATGTCGGCTAATTGTTGGTCTTGAAATTGCAACTCAAAGAATAGGTGTCGTGAACTTTCCTGAGAACTAATTGACCAAGTGACGCATTCATGCCCGTGTTTCACATAGTGAAGGCTATGTATGGAAATGCTAATTCCATATATAATTAAATTGATTTTCCTTGAACTTGTTATGATAAACTAGCACTTACATTAGTGCGTGGTTTGATTGCTGGCGCGTGGTTTGCATGAAAGGGATGTATTACTTTCGATTTTGATACTCAGTTTGTTTTTTATACTGTAATTTTGTACAACAAAAGTTTGTTTAAAAAAAAAAAAAAGCAAAGGCAGTGTCATATAAGGCATAGGAAGTTTTTTTTATACATTAATTGCTGGTATTTAAACATTGGTTTTGGAGATTATTGTGGTTTTTTGGTTGATACAAGATGGCGAAAACTTAGAGTGACCGGTTTGAAATTGAGAAGTTTAATGGCAAAAATAATTTTGAAATCTGGAAGGTGAAGATGTATTATTTGCTTGTCCAACATGGTGTGGAAAAGGCGTTGTTGGGCAAATCCAAACAGCCTTACAACATCACAGATAATGAGTGGGCCGAGATGGATGAAAGAGCAATAAGTGCTATTCGACTATGTTTGGCTGATGATGTCCTGTTTAATATCATGTCGGAGACAACAGCTACTGGTTTGTGGATGAAACTGCAGAAACTGTAAATGACCAAATCCTTAACCAATAGGATTCTCCTGAAGCGACAGTTGTACAGTTTGCGAATGAAGGAGGGTACATCGATTGCTGATCATTTAAATGCTTTTAATACTCTTCTTGTGCAATTACAAAGTATAGAAGTAAAAATTCAATCCCAGGATAAAGCTATTACTTTATTGTGCTCGTTGCCCGAGTCATGGGATCATTTTGTTACTTCTATAATTCTTAGTTCATCAGAAATTATTGAGTTTGATGATGTAGTTGCATCCTTATTATCGGAAGAAACAAGGAGAAGGTCGCATTCTGAAACCTCTACATCAGAAGCTATGATGGTTAGAGGTCGTTCGAAAGAAAGACGCCCCAGGAAGCCGAGCGACTCACGTTCAAAGTCGAAAGGGAAGAAGAGTAAGCTAAAGTGTTGGTTTTGTGGCAAATCAGGGCATTTAAAGAAGGACTGCTGGAAGCGTCAACAACAAACTTCAAAAGCAGAGTCTTCGACAGAGAAGAAGGAGGCGAATACAACAGATACAGGTTCGACATCTGGTTCAGGTATGAGTGATGAAGTATTATCAGTTAATGTGTCAAATCATGGTCAACATTGGTTATTAGATTTCGGGGCATCAAACCACATGTGTATCCATAAAGAATGGTTTAAGGAATATAAATCAATTATTGATGGAGTTGTGTACATGGGTAATGATGTAACATGTAATATTGTTGGGATTGGGAGCATACAACTACAAATGTCTGATGGGACAGCTAGAATATTAACTGATGTGAGGCATGTACCAGATTTAAGGAAAAACTTGATTTCATTAGGAGCACTTGATTCAAATGGGTATAAAATTGTAATTCAAGGTGGAGTAATGAAAATTTACAAAGGCATCTTACTAGTTATGAAAGCTAAGAAAGTAGAAAATCTATTTCAGTTAGAAGGAGGTACAAGGTCAGCGTTTGTGTCTACTGTGTCTGCACATGACAGTAACTCCATTCAATTATGGCATCAAAGATTGGGGCATATGAGTGAGAGAGGGTTGAAAATTTTGGCTGATCGCAAGTTACTTCCAAATCTGAAGTCTAGAAAATTAGATTTCTGTAAGCATTGTCTGTTTGGTAAACAAAGTAAACAAAAGTTTAAAACAGGCAAACATACTAGTAAAGGCATACTTGATTATATCCATTTAGATGTTTGGGGACCAGCTCCTACAACCTCATATGGTGGTTCATCTTATTTTTTATCATTCATTGATGACTTTTCTAGGAAGGTTTGGGTCTACATGTTGAAAAGAAAGTCTGATGTGTTTTCAGTTTTCAAGCAGTTTAGAGCATTGGTAGAAAATAGCACTGGTAGAACAATAAAATGTTTACGAACTGACAATGGTGGGGAGTTTACTTCCAAAGAGTTTGACAGCTATTGCAAGGATGCAAGGATCAAGAGGCATAAGACCACGGTTTATACTCCTCAGCAAAATGGAGTTGCGGAACGCATGAACAGGACTCTTCTCGAGAGAGAAAGGAGTATGCTAAGTAACGTTGGGTTGCAAAAGGAGTTGTGGACGGAAGCGGTGGCAGCAACTTGTTATGTGATAAACCGATCTCCATCGACGGCGATAGACTGCAAGATTCCGCAAGAGATATGGAAAGGACACCCTTGTGACTATTCTAAACTCAGAGTGTTTGGTTGTGATGCATATGCTCTAGTGCATAAACAGCAGCGAACTAAGTTAGATCCAAAGTCTAAAAGGTATATCTTTTTTGGGTATGGTGTTGGAACAAAGGGATATAGATTGTGGGATCCTACTACCCGCAAAATCATCATCAACAGAGATGTAAAGTTTAATTAATCCTCTCTTGTACAGTTAGATGTAGATAGTCGATTGAAACAGGATGATGTATCTGAATTTCAGCACATTCAGTTTGATAGCATTTCTAATGATAGTCATGATGACCATAGTTCAGATACTAGTCATGAACAGGTTTCAGAATCAGAACATGAACAGGGTTCAGGTTTAGATCATGAACAGGTTTCAGATACTGATCGGCAAGAAGTTCCTACAGATGGTAGTCAGCCAATCGAGGAAGCGCCAGAAACATCCTTAAGGAGGTCGACAAGAATCAAACGGCCACCGAGAAGGTATGATGATTATGTCACTTCTGTTGCATTTACTGCTAATGACAATGAACCTCTGTGCTATCAGGAAGCAATAGAAGGTTCGAAAAGTGACAAGTGGAAAGCAGCCATGAAGGACGAAATGATGGCCTTAAGTAAGAACGGCACATGGGATCTGGTTGAGCTTCCGAAAGGCAGGAAAACTGTGGGGTGTAAATGGGTTTTCAAGCTGAAACAAGGTGTGAATGATACGGAAGACAGGTACAAAGCACGACTAGTTGCAAAAGGATTTTCTCAGAAAGCCGGCATTGACTTTCATGAGATTTTTTCACCAGTGGTTAAAATTGTTTCAATTAGAATAGTGTTAGCATTAGTGGCTTTGCTTGATTTAGAGTTGCAACAATTAGATGTTAAGACTGCATTTCTACATGGAGACTTAGATGAAGAAATATATATGGAACAACCGGAAGGGTTTGTTCAGCATCGCAATGA